>VZSE01003873.1:1444398-1750080 GCA_013398275.1 Promerops cafer
TTTTTTTTTTTTTTTTTTATTTTACAGTTATTTCACCATCTTTCTATTTTACCTGCTTCTTGCTGTAGCTTTAGAGGCTGGATTCTGACAATGAGGGACTAAACATTGCTGATACAGTGCTGCCCTTCTAGTAGGGCCATTAGCTATTCCTGTGATACAAACTGAAAATAAACACAGACAGGGACCACTATTGCCCTATTAACAATAAAATAGAAGCATATTGCCTGAAAATGAGTAATAAGTTGCTGTATTAGGACAAGGTGGCCCAGTGTGAAGAAAAACAAGATATACAACAAAAAGAAAGAAATCAACATTGTCTTCCTTCTCTTATAATAGAAAATTTTGGATTTTTTTATTCTCTTGAGCCGAGACTTTTACCTTTTTCAGAAGCTAAGGCTTCCTGTCACACTCACATCAATGAGTAGATACCAAGAGGAGCATTGCAGAAATAAAGACTTTTCATGTAGGTCTCCATTTGTAGCAATAACATAGCCTAATCTACTGAAATCTTGATTGAAGTGAGATGAAGACAATGCATATTTCATTCCTGATACGCTAAATCATGATCTCTTCCCTGTGGTGACCAGTGACAGGACCAGAGGGAAGGGCCTGAAGTTGTCTCAGGGGAGGTTTAGTTTGGATATTAGGAAAAGGTTCTTCCCCCAGAGGGTGGCTGGGCACTGGAACAGCTCCCCAGGGCAGTGGTCACAGCACCAAGCCTGACAGAGCTCAAGAAGTGTTTGGACAAAGCTCTCAGGCACAGGGTGTGACTCTTGGGGTATCCTGTGCAGGGCTGGGCTCAATGATCTTTCCAACTCAGCATTTTATGAGATTCTGTGATTCTGGGATACTTTAAGAAGTCTGTGACATTTCTCTTTTTTTTTGTTCTTTTTCCTTTTTTTTTTTTTTTCCTGATAGAGTAATAATGAATTATATATTTTTAAGGAAACAAGATAACAAAGAGAAGAACTATTGTTTCTATGTCATTCCCTTTAATTCTCTTCTTCAGTTGCTTCTCATATGTGCTGCAGAACAAAAAATGTCTACATTGGTTACAAAATCCCTTTGGGGTGCCCAGCTAAAACCAGTCATGTAGGAAATAGAATAATTAATCTAAAAATAAATGTAAAATGAATGGAGGAAGTAGAGAATAGGTACATTTTTTGGTGACGAAAAATCTCCTGTGACATTTGCATAGAAATGGCCTGAATATATATATTTGGGAATATAACCCACACTTTTCAGCATGGAATGTTTTATTAATCATAGTTTTTAAAGACAGTGAGCATGGGAGGGGATAGATCAGGAAATAAATAATACATAGCACAGAAATGGCCCTGAGATGAGTAGCTCTTCCCTTTATAAATATTACAAGCAACCCATAATCCCCCAGGTAAGAAGACAGTATTCAACACGTTTAATGATGAACAACAACAAAAGAAGAGCATTTTAATTTAACATGGGAGTCGGTTCCAAGTCTATCAGTTGGCTATCCTGAGAAGTGTATGACAGCCTTAATATTGCTAATAGTGAATTCCAGTATATTTTTATCCTTCATTACTGGAAACTGACTCTTGCAGTAACAGCTTTGCACCATATTATTGGGGATGAAATTACCTGACATTTTATGAATCATCAATATCAGATTAAAGTGGCAGTACTGAATTTTGTACCATGTTGCCACTGGATATAATAATGGTGCTAATAATACCTAAAATTATGACTTCTTATCCCCACACAAAAGGAGATAACTTCAGAAGGGTGGGGGGGGACATAATTTTTCCCTGTATTATCTTTTTCAAATAAATATTCTTTTGACAATAAGCACATTAAGCTAAATTAAAAATAATATTTAAAAAAATGTGCAAAGGTGTTGGGGAGACCTGATGTGGTCCAAACATCCTCATGCTGAAGTATAGGATGAGTCAGTGACTAATTGATGTGTTCTGATCTGCTGGCAGGGCTTGAATGTATGCTTTAAATGTTGCAGTAACATCTAGAGTAGCTGGCCTAGATCTCTTCCCCGGAGGCTGGCATTAATTGTGTGAACATAAGAGCAGTGTTAATGGGTCAGGGCAGAAATCCACCTCACTCTGTCTCCAGCACTGACCAGCAGCAGGGGCACAGCAGGCGTGTAAGGGCAGGGCAGCATATGGTGCTACATCCCTGGTATGCTCCTCTGCCAGCAGTGACTTGTGCCTCTGGGACAGCCTGAACGGGAGGTGATGCTTTTGTGTTTAATAGAGTCCTGTCAGTTTTATGTCATTAATTTATCTCATCCTTTTTTAATCCAGAGAGGATTTAGGCATCCAAAGTGTCTTGTAGCAACCGCACATTTGACAAATGTCTATATCTTGCTTTTAATCTGTTACTTGTTAATTTTATTTGATGGTCTCAGCATAGACGAGATAGTTTCTACTCATTTGATCCACTCTGTATTACTGGTAGTTTATAGAGATATGTTATATCGTTTCCTTAGTGGCTTCTCCAAAATAAAGGTGTTATTATGTTTAGATTTTCACTATTATTTGTCCTCTTTACTGTCCATCTCTGTATCTTTTCCAGTACTGCTGTATTCTTTTGGAGACAAGAGAACAACAAACTATATTAAAGACACCTGAGGAACTTAAATAGTGGTATTATAATGTTTTCTTTTTTTGTTTTCTACTCCTTTCCAAGTAATTCTTAACTCTGCCTGCTTTTGGCAGCCTTTAAACGTGGAGCTAATAGTTTTGCAGAGCTACCTTCTGTAACTTCAATACCTATTTCCAGTACAGGAATAGTTACTTCAGAAGCTGTCACAGCAAAAGCAAGATCACTCCGAATGCAGAGTGAAGATTTCTTTCCCACAACTCTGCCTCCCTGTCACATCATTTTTACTAGTGAAGCAGAACATGGACAGAACTGCTCTCTGCAGCAGACACAGCCCTACAGAGTATAAGATAAATATCTTCAAGGTCTGTTCCTTTGGAGTTTAAGGAGTCAGAGAGGAAGATCCAAAACGAACCCTTTGCATCTGAAACAAAGTATGGCAAATGACTTAATGCACCATTGTGCCAGAAGGGTGGGAAAGGCAAACGAGCAGGAGCTGCTGAATCACTGAGATAGATGTAGAGAAGTCTTCCCATAGCTATTTTGTCAAAGGAAGAGGAGGAGTCACGGGAGCAAAAGGGACTGAGGTAGTCAGTTAGACTTGCTAAAGAGGCAGAGAACTAAAATGTGGGTTCTTACAGCTCCTCTGCCTTCTCACAAGGAGAAGATGCACATATTGCTAGTCAGATCCTGGAGAATCCCTATGAACAGGGACAGGCACTGCAAGTGGAGAGCCTAATGCGGCATGATGGAGCCCCCCTTCTCCTGCCAGCAGCAGTGTCATATGCAATGACTTCCTTTAGATGTGTTGACCAAATATGAAATATGAGAATATTAACCCAAACAAAGGTCAAGGAGGCCTTTTCTGGCACATAACAAAAGAGCATTTGATGATGGTGGTACAGAGTGTTACCAGGATGATTTATCCATGATAAGGACAGAGGCTGATTGCATTATGATATTGCTGGGAAGATTTACAATTTATTCACTCCATGGAGTATTGAAAACTGTCACTGATAGTGGTCTCTCAACCTCAAGGTTAGGGTTTTTCATCTCAAATTCCAAAAGTGAAGCATGTTAGTACCAAGAAATTAGGCTCATGTTTCTTTTAATGGTAGAGTTTAAAATTGAGACATCTGAACAGAAGTGTAGACACACGTGTTTAGCTCACTCCCTGGATGCACAGCCACTCAGTGGAGCCCCATGAATAAACCCAGTCGGAGAGCCAGGGGGCACCTGGTGCCATATAACACCATCCCTGGGCTGAGAGATCCATCAATGCCTTCTGGGAAGTAGCTGGAGGCCAAATAAGATACTTCATGGTGTCTAAAATAAATTCACCTCCCATACTTAGGATATTGAATACCAGTCTTAGCCCATATGGTCTGAGGAGATTGGATAATGATTCAACTTTCTAGATGTCTAGGGTATGATTTAAATACATTAAGAGATTAATTTAATCATGGCTGAGGTGTGTTTGTTTTCCTGCTTGGCCATAAGTCACCACTCCTAAGATCATGGATTTAATATAGGTCCTGTGTGTTTTATCTACTTGGGTAGAAGTTGGGTAGAAGTTTTGCATGTACTAGTCTTTCTCAAATGGTATTTCTGTCTGTTTGTAGCAAACTAAATTGCACCCCCAGTCACCTGTCAGAGGAATCTTTTCCTGAAAAACAAGGACTTTGTTCACTATGTCTCTATTGATTATGTGGCAATTTAGACACATAGCTCACCTTCATGCACATTACTTTAGACATCTGGTTTTGGTGTCTTCATTTTGAATTGAGTTCACTCCTCTGATCTGGCTTCCTGCCAACTATTTCTTTTTCCTGTTTTTTCTAGTGATTCCCTTTTGCACCAGTGACTCAATGCAGTACATGTTTTACTTCTCTGCAGAAAATGGCATTCACAGGACTGTAGTTCTAAATCATCAATATTGTGATGTTGGCCTCAAATTCAGCTGGAGACACTAGGTGTAACTCAGCTATAAGCTGAAGTTATACTTTTAATTCTTCATTAAAAAATACTGCAGACAAGCCTCTACCAGCTTGTGAAGGGTGGCACACACACACAGAGTAAAACCTCATGCTGATGACATTCAGGCAATTCAATTTGAGATCAGGTCTTTATGCATTCTCCTTAAATGGTAACATGCTGCTCAATGAGCCAGCTGCAGCTTCAGACCATTAGGCTGAGCCTGTGTGCCCAGACCAGAGCTTTTAGGCCTGGCCTACATCAGGGTATGGTCTCGGCAGCCTTCCTGTGATGTTTGTCCAAGGACCCTCACTCAGACCTGACAGCTGGAATCTTTCCAGATTTTCCCTTGCAAATCCAGGACTGGGTGTGAGAAAGAAGGCAGAATTTGCTTTTCCCCGTGTCCTGCTAGCACTGGGTTATTTTACTATTATTTCATCCATCTTTTCAGCATCCCTTTCTCTAACCCTTCTATCTCTCTGAATTCCATTAACACACTGAACAAGAGGATATTAAATGGGCATCTTGGTTCTGAGTTGGTTTCTTTTGCTTCTTGCTCTTTGTTTATCTCTAAAGTTGACACCCAATCTAGTCGAGGGTTGGCCTCATTTACAAGCACACAAAAATTGTCAGATTGTGAATTAGGTAGAAGAGTAGGGATACTGCTCAGAAAATTACTTCTGTTTCAACATTTCTGTTGAATTCCACGTTTACTGTGGATTAAAATTCAGGCTGTCAGGGAAAGCCATTTTCTTTTTCAGTCTTGAGACTCTTCCTGCTAATAACAAAGATATTCAGATTTATACTGAAAAGCAAGCCAAACATTCTACTTTGTCCAGCTTGTTTGTCTGGAAAAAGTGCCTTCACAAAATTTGTTGTGGAAAAAAGTTTCTTTTTCTCAAATATGAAGCAACTTTTTTACTTCACAAGGTTTCTGCTGTTCAATATTTTCTTGTAGGTATATTCCTATGAAGATTTTTATTTAGTCTATGTTCCAAAAGGAAGGAAAAGAAAACAAAAACATTTCCTTAGCTGTCTGCTTAGGCAAACTGAACTGGTTTTGTAGCACCAGCATCGTAGCAATAAGCCAAGGAAAATACAGAGATTGATAAATATGAGCATCCTATCAAGGGTTTTGTGAGTGGTACAGTCCAAAGCTGATGGCAGGGGAAGACTTGTGGTAAGAGAGGAACACAAAGCAGGACATGGAGAAATATCAGGGCAGAAGAACCTCACAAAAGGAGAAGCAGGGAAGATGCTTTTAGGAATCACATCTTCTCATTTGTTTTTTTCTCATATTTGTACAACTGGAAACACACCTTTTCTCAGAACAAAAGTCAGGAGCTTTAAAAGTTACATTGGTAGATATCTCACATCTCATTTTCATGGTTTTGTGTGGTCCTCAAGAAAATACACAAGAGGAAATGTTGCAAAAATCATTGTTTATGAGGGTTCCATGGTGTCTGATGCTCTCCAAAATGGAGATGCATGATTAATTTTTGTTACTAAGAAAAGTTGTCCTTTCAACTTGCTTTTACCTTCTGGAAAGTCAGCTAAAGGATAATAAAAGTGGAGTTGGTGGGATAAAGCCTCAGTACAGTAAAATCCATTATGTCTAAAAGGAGACATGGAAAGATCAAAGAGGGAGCTAAATGTGTCCTGAAGTATTTCAAAAGGTGGCTCACTTAGGAAATATTGATCATCTCAGGATAGAAGTGGAAAATTGGCAAGCTTTTACTGAAAGAATTGAAGAAGCTGTTGTATAGGTGGAAGAGCAGCAAGTCTTTCACTCTATGTGCAGGTTTATATGCTCATAATTGTTATGGTTATTTGCAGCTATGTGAATTAGTGTATGAATTAGACACCACCCTGCCACTGGTGTTTTGAGGTGCAATCCATTTTGCCCAGAGCTTTTAGTTCTGCTAGTGTTCCTAAATATAGAGGTCTCCTTTTTTTTCTAATAATGTAAAGTACACTTTGCTGCCTTTCATTTATACCTCATTTTGTAACAAATTTAAAGAACAGCTTTCTGATTTGGAACATGAAAACCACAAGGACTGGAAGAGATAACAGATTTTTTTTAATTGCTTGTAAAAATTTCAGAGCTTTGACATATATGCATGTATGGAGATACGCGCAGAAATACATATAAATAGCTAAGTGTAGGTTACATATTATATATTAATATTGTATATAATGTCTGAAGTAATGTCATAGAATCATAGAATAGTTTGAGTTGTAGGGGATCTTGTAGGTCATCTAGTTCCAACCCTCCTTCCATAAGCAAGGAGACCTTCCAGTAGACCAAGCTGTTCCAAGCTCCATCCAAACTGTCCTTGAACACTTCTAGGGGTGGGGCAATATATGTAATGATATATAATGCAAAGATAGGTTCAAGGATACATAATGTAGTGCAAAAGCATGTCCCCTGAATTAAGGGAGAAGCAAAAAGAAAGCAAAAAATATATATACTAAAAAAGAAAGAGATAAAAATACATTAAAAGCATTTGAAGAAGAACATAACAAAAGAAAAGTCTCCATCCCACCTGAACTGCTACAGAATGACAACTTGTCTCCTCCTGCCCTGGCTCTCCTCAGTATTGCTCCCTGCAATGTGATGGAGGATCACAATCCAGTGATGGTGGATTGGCAACCACCTTCCAGGAGGAAGCAGCAGCACCAGGGTTTCTGTGTCCTCACCCTTCCGACCAGCAGCTGAGGGAGAGTGGCTCAGCCCGGAGGAGGCAGAGAGCTCTGAGAATCTGCCCAGCCAGCACCTGTCAGATTTGCTTTCTGCCTGGCCAGAGTGAAGCTGGAAAAAACTTCCAGGTGAGGAACCTGGAGACCTGTCAGTTTGATTTTTCCCAGTAGAAAAATGGAATATTTGTTCACAAAATAAATTTTTTAAAAAATCAGTTTTTGAAGAAGGGCATGTTCTGTCAGAAAATCCTCCTGACTGAACATTCTCAAATATCTTCAATGAGAATTTGCATCTGCTGTGGAGGCAGCATACAAGGACTGCGAAATATGGACTCTCTGATGGTTTAATCAGAGTCTGTAGCTGGAATTTCCCACAGCCCACAGAATTTATGAATACACCCCTTTACCTCCCACTTAAAGGTGTGCATGGCTGTGAAAACAGTATTATTTGGATGAAAAAAATCCAATTTGAGCAGGATCAGGCAGCCAGAAGAGGACTCATTACTAATGAGATGTTATGCAAAGATGCCTGGTGAATGCATAGAAGAAACAAAAATAAAATATAAAATAAAATAACTACTATATCCTGTTTAAAATTTCTTTGACTTTAGTGAGTGGAATATTATTGCTGACATGAACAAGAGCTTGGGGAGATTCTTTAGAAAAATATTATTTTTACTTTGGAAGCCTGATTTTAGAAGTGATGCATTTAGATTATTTGTCTGAGAAAATGTGGGTATGTTAAGCATTCACAAATATTCTCTTTTTCTTTTAATAATCCTACGTAAAATCTAAAATAAATTCACAAATATAAAAAAAAAAAAATTACTTCTCAAGTGAAGATAAACAAGGGCTGCATTTACTGCAATAAAACATGGAAGAGCATTTTTTGTCTTAGATGAATCCATGAAACACTAATGATTGTTGAGGTGAATTTCCTTGACAGCAAAATGAACTAAGCAACATCAATGAAGGAAAGAAATTAACATAGTGCCAATACAAAAACCAGAGCAAATTTGAGTATTCAGTGTAAGAAAGTAAGAGCACAATCCTGCTTCCAGTGGGAGGTTGGATAGGATGAGGTTCTTAAATCCAAGGGATGTGCATGGGCATGAAAGACATCATGTGCTTTGAGCTGTCTTGATGACATCAATAGCCATCTCTGAGGAGAAGGTATTTATATATTTATATATGTATATATGCACACATATATACAGATACAAGGATGTGTGTGTGTGCTTATACAAAGAACTCCCTTGCTGAAAAAAATAAAGGAACTTTATTTTTATTTCCTCAAATATTTTCTAAGCTACAAATCTAACCTGAGAACTCTCAGGCAGCTCCTTATTTTAGTTATCCTAAACTATATCCTATGTACATAGTTTGGATGGTTTAAATGGAAAACTTTTGTTTTATAATACGTGACATTTTAAAAAGATTAAAGCTTTCCACAACAGTTTTATTAAGAAAAATATCTGGTGGCAAGTATTGAGCTACTTTTTAACTTTTCCCAGAATAATATCATTAAAGCAATATTTAATAAAATCCAGTTAGTGTATGATGATAAGATATTATTTTCAATATTGAATTTAGATCATTTTTCTAATTTTTTTTTGTAGCATGAAGGCAGTTACAGTAAGCATGTTCCTCTGCTGTGTTTTCAGTGCTAGAGAACATTTTTTTTAACTTTAGAAGACTGATTTTTGAAGTGATGGATTTGGATTATCTGCTTAAGAAAATGTGGCATTTATATGTTAAACATTCAAATCTCAAACTAGAATAAGGCAGCAACAGACCTGAAGGTTTGCAGCTGTGGAAAGAAACTTCTTGTATTCAGGAAAATGTGTTTAGCATCTTGTAGCTCCATAAAATGGCAATTCTGTGGGCCATTGTTGTTATTTATTATGTTTTATTGCATTTCACACAGCCTCACGAGCCCATTCTGACAGAGTTATGTACTGCTGGAAGACAGTCTACCTTTGAAAAGGCTTTTATTCTAAATAGGACAATAAATGAAATCAACATACAGACAACATGAGAAGAGGAATGATATATAGAAAACTAAATTTGTGGGCTTGTTGCTAATCATTTAAGAGAAAATGAGTGTTGAGCTCTATTTTTCCAGAATTTTTCTGGATTTTGTACATAAAATAGCACTTATCTAAAATCCGTAAACATCCTGGGAAAGAAATAAGGGCTTCTTTTCATATTTGCAGGAGAATGTCCTGCCAAACATGGTACAGCATTTTTCTTACTCTCTCCTTTTCTCTCAGGACAAAGATGTCACCTCCTGTTCTTCACTTTTCTGTATTAACACAACCTGCAAGTCTTATTTTTTCCTCTTTCCAGCTCAGACAGAGAGGTACATCCCAATACAAGGAATAACCACAGCAGGGGAGGGTCAACACTCGGCAAACAACACAGAGATGGATGAACACTGTTGGCTCCTTCCCCTCCACCTGTGCAGCAAAAGGTGCATTGTAAATTAATTCAAATGTAGACATCAATATGCTTTCCTTAAAAAGCCCTCATGGAATCATAGACAATACCCTTCTCTGAATAATATATTCCTACCCCACAAATCCTGTCAGTCTTTTCTTGAGAAAGGCAGTTCAGCAGATCTGCATTTAGTTGCACTTTCTGCATTCCTCTTCTCTTTAGGATAACAAAGAAATATGCTTTTGATGACTCACAGATTTTGAATGATCTGTGTGAACTATAGAACTGTATTTCAATATAGTTTTTTTTTTTATCCTTGACTGGCCAGTGTGAACTATACAACATCAAATCTCATTTGTCAGTCTCTCAGACTTGTGCTGGAGTATCAGAAATTGTGTGGCCAGCAGGACCAGGGCAGTGACTCTCCTGTACTGGGCACTAGCGAGGCTACACCTTGAATCCTGTGTCCAGTTCTGGGCCTATCATAAAAGGACATTTTGGTGAGAGCACGTATCTGGAGAAGGGCAATGGAGCTGGTGAAGGGTCTGGACCACAAGTTTGATAAGGAGCAGCTGAGGGTACTGGAAGAGTTTCAGGGCAGATGTTACCACTCTCTACAACTCCCTGGCTCTGTGCAGCTCCCTCAGAGCAGGCAAGGGGGGGTCAGTCTCTTATCCCAAGTAACAACTGATAGGACAAGAGGAAACAGCCTCAAGTTTTACCAAGGGAAGCTTAGGTTGGATATTAGAAAACAATTTTTCACTGAAAGTTTTGTCAAGCATTGGAACATGCTGCACAAGGAAGTGGTGGAATCATCAACCCCTGGTAGAGCATCATCATCCCTGGAGAGTGTCAGCTGGGGATATGATTTAGTGGTGAACATGGCAGTGCATGGTTGGACTTGATGATCTTAAGCATATTTTTCTACCTAAATGATTTTATGATTCAACAGGTGGTTTCTGCAGCCCCAGAAACCACTCACAGTCCTGAGTTTGCTGGTGCAAATAAAGGAGATGTTATCTGTCAAGGGCAAACACTCTCTCCTCATATGGCTGTCACATCTCAAAAACTTTAGCTGCAACTTTTCGGTGTATTAAATCACTGACAGATGACAGTATGAGATCTAGAAGCTCTTCTCATGTAATTCTTTTGCTTAGCATTATTTATTAAGTTATAGGTTATTGCTGTTGCTGCCTCTATCTTTTTTCCCTTCCCATTAAAAATCATTGAAAAAAGAACCTCAGTAGGAAACTGCGTGTTTGATTTGACACAGTTACCTGGAAACAGTAAGTAACATGACTGACCACCATGGAATGACAGAAAGGTTGAGATTAGAAATGACTCTTGAGATCTTCTACTCCACACCCTGTCCTACTCAAGCAGGATCAACACGAGCAGGTTGCCTGGCACTGTGTCCAGCCAGGTTTTCTCAATTCCAAGGATAGTTCAAAGGACAGAGACTCCACATCATCTCTGGACAGCATGTTCTAGTGCTGGATCACCCTCACAGTAAACAAAAAGAGAGCTTCATTTTGTTCAAGAGGAATTTTCTGCTCTTTGTGTCCATCATCTCTTGTTGTGTCAGTAGGTACTACTGAGAAGGAACTGACTTTGTCTACTTCGTATCTGCCCCATCAGGTATTTAGACATATTTATAAGATCCTCCCTGAACTTTCTTTTCTCTAGGGTGAACAATCCCATCTCACTCAGACTCTCCCCATATGAAAGATGACCCAAACTCTTGATAATTTTTGTGGTTCCGTGCTGTCTTGCTCTTTCTCAAACTGAAGTGCACAAACTGGTCACAGAACTCCAGGTGTGACCTCTTTGGTGATGAGTAGAGGTGAAGAACCACCAGGATCACCTCCCTCAACCTGCTGGCAACACTCAATGCAGCCCAGGAAGCTGCTGGCATTGTTGTGTGGTGGGGATGCATTGCTGACTTATGGTCAGCTTGTTCAGCACCAGGACCTGGATCTCCCTTTCTGCAGAGCTGCTTTCAGGCCAGCTGGCTTCTTGACTGTTGGTGCCTGGGCTTATTTGTTCCCAAATGCAAACATCTACAAAAGGACTGGTGGTTAGCCAGCTGTAACTGGGAAACATTCTCAGATTGAACAACTGAGATAACTCCGTGATCATTTTTCTTTCTATGCAAGACCAGCAAAATTCCAGGAACTATCAGTTCTAATATTTTCACTCACAGATCAAAAAAAGAGATTCTGGAAATTTCCTACTAAGGAAAGGTAGTATTCAAATTCCAGATAATTACACAGGGAAGATATTACGTCTTGCTGGAAATTAATATAACTCAAATAAGCAGTCAAGCAGTTCTTGTTAGTGCTGCCTGATGGTTGCATGGATCCTAAATATATGAACAGATCTTTCTTACATCTCCATGATAGTGGCTGAGGATAACTGCTGTCTTTTCAGATCTTGATGCAGGGATTTTTCTTTCTGCTTTGCATACTATTTAACAATTTTGGTACTATTTGCCATTATTTGTACTTCCAGAAAATTGGTTGGGTAGCTAGAATGCAAGTAGGAAGAAAGGACACATGCCTCATCCTCCTCTCAAGAGTACAGTACAACTGATTTCAACAGGTTTAGTCCTGAGCAACTGCAGTTAAATAAGAGGTGAAAGAAATGCATAATCTCTCTGAAGTGCAGTAGTCTGATAGATGGTGCTTGGTAGCTGGAAAATAGACAAGAAAATTTGTAAACTCATTAGAAAAAGCATTTTAACCTCCTTTAGTTTGTGTAAAATTTCATTGTCCTCTGATGGGAGGTTAGGTTATGTAAGGAATGCAGAAGTAGGCTCTAAATCACCTTTCAAAAAAATCTATTGACTGTTGTCCTTAGAGCAGTTGGTAATTTACTTCCTTTCCTTCAGGTGACTTGGCAGTCTGGTGCTGCAGCTCTTGATTTGCTCTTCCTTGCAAGAGACAGCATGGAGTGTAAAGGAGTCTCCGGCAGGCAGTTCGCTGCTTCTTGAGTCCTTTGTGTCTTATTGTTAGCAAAAGTAGCATGACCTTACATAATGTGACACATGATAGAAGAAGTAATGTGACAAGACATATCAGACAGGCCGTGCTGCACACGAGATATATGTCACATCTCATCTGAAACAAATATTGCACCTAGCAAAGATAGTACTTTAAAAGACACTTTACTTTTTTTTTTCCCTACCCCTCACACTGTTGACAGATATGAGGGTCATTACAAAGACTTTAAACCTCTGTCTTGAATAATAACAGAAACTCAACAAATTGCTGAAGCTAATGTTTAAAATTAGAAGATTAAAATCAGAGATAAAACAAAGCACAAATATGTTAAGCTGTGTGGCCAGAAGAAGACTGTAGGATCTTTTTCTGTGTTGGCTGTCAGATCAGTTGAACAACTAATAGCACAGAGCAACCGTTGCAGTCAATTAGAAATAACACAAGTGAGATTTCATTACTTTGGGTCGCTGTGATTGCAAAACCACTTATAAAGCCAAGACTTCTGTGAATTAGTAAAGAAACACACTGGAAATGATGCTATATACTGTACTATGGACTGGTCAACCACAGCTCAAATTTTTTCAAAGTTTGTGATTGTGTATTTGAAAACATGCTGCATTCGAAGTTTTTTGAGCAAGCACAATAGGTAAATAAAGTGCAATTAAGAGATTAACTGATATTACATGAGTCCAAGCTCCAGTGACTAGCTCTTGCTCTACTGCACAGAAGCCTCCATGCTTGAGATAAATTCTAAAATAGAGGAATTCTTTAGATTCTTTTTTACGCATTTACATATACTTGACCACCTTAATCTAAAGAGTGGTAAGAACATTTTAAGAATGAAGAAAGGAAAGTTCGAAACATCTTGGCTAACAAAAAAAAAAAAAATTATTCCTACTTGTTGGAAAGGAGATCTGTGACTTTTCAATAAATTGCAGAAGACGGCATAGAGAACCTCAGATGCATCATCCACACTGGCACCTTCTTTGACCAGAGCACAGGGATGAAACCATGGTCCAACATGTTGGGCTGACCAGAGGGCTGTGTGGACTGTCCAACCCTTATTACTGCATTTTGTGCATCTTCTTTAGACCTGTTAGGACTAGAGGCTGCTGAATAATAGACTTGAAATTAAGTTAACTAAAGAGGACATGGAAAACTATCGGACATGACAGAAAGAATTTCTGAATGTGGCAGATAACAACAAAAGTATCTGACAAAAGTTAAAGATGAATCTGTGAGGAATAAATGGAGTTCCCATGTAGTTTAGGCAGAGTTACATAAGAAGCAGCCAAACCTCACATATAATTGTAGGGGACCTTTGGGGACCTTTTTTTGAGAAAATTTTTCAAGAGGAACCCTTGGAAGCACCTTGGTTAACATATCAATAATATCATACTAGGCTGTGATTAGCTACATAAAGGTATCAGAAACATCTAAATTAAATACAGCTTCAAGAAACCCAGTGAGTAAGAAAAGTAATTCACTTATCTGGGAGGAGGTAGGGAGGAGGAAGGATAGTGAAAAAAGGGATCAAGAAATAAGATCATGATCAGTACAGTACTCAAATCCTGTGGCTGATGATGTCTGGGGGTATCTGCAGGGCAGCACTACACTTGATCACTGCAGCCTAAATTATGACAATAAATCATATCTGTCTTTTTACCAGTGCCATACAAATCAAACCTTAATCTGACATCATGAGGACTTGGGGGATCCTTACCAAGCTGTGTGGTTTTCCCAGCTTTAGACAAACACCCAGATTGATGGAACCAATATCCTGGTGTCTGGGCATTATTGCCTGCTTCAGGCTGGCAGAAGCAGCATCTGCCCAGTTCTTCCTACCAGTACCACCAGCAGTTTCCAGGGCTGTGTCTGCATCCCACATTGACTGCAGGCATAGTTCATGCCATGTGAGATCAGCAATGAGTGAAAAGATAATTGAAGGCTACAAAATACAATAGTTTTTCCCAGATTCCTACTAGTTGTCTACCAAAACACAACTCTACTCATAAATTTGTCTTTTCTTCTATCATCAGCTCCAGTGTGCTTCTCCATGGCCCTGCTGTATGACCAGTTTTCACACTGTACCAGAACCTGTAAAGTGAGGTTGGCAGTTTCTCATTGCTCTGCTGCAAATGTTTTTTTTTTTGTTCTGGATGAGACACTGGTCCAGATTTGGGATGTATGAATATGAATTCTGGTCATAAATGAAAGTCATGGCAGTAATGCTTTTTCCAGGGGCTCATTTCCATCTTGCTGCTACTTTGAGTGACACCTGACATTTCAACTTGTTTCCTGACCTCTATATCTTGGAGACAAGGAACGTTTTGTGATTCAACAGGTGAGAATATGATGAGAACAACTCAAGTAGTATTGTGAGATGCTATATTTTTTGCTATTTAATTTTCTCCTTGTGCGCATGAACAAGCTTTGGGCAAAAACAGGGGAGATCTCTTTACGAGTTAATATTTGACAATTCTTTATCAAGTAAGACCTCATCAGTGAGATTTTTATTGGACTGCTAACACTGTTTAGATAATGTATCAAAATGAAAACATATAAGAAGAGAAATTTTACACAAAAATCATTCTAGTTGGATTAAAATGTTTACAAACAAAAGAAATGGACAGGGAGAAACACAAGACTATTATTTTCTTTTCAAATGTGTTGCTGCTACTACCACTTTTGCAAACTCCCATGGGTCACATCCTGTGTACTATTAGAGAGGACAGGATTTAGTCTTCTGCATATCATATCTTCACACGTTTTTTTGTTATTTCTTCCCCTGGTTTTAAATGGTGAAATTTCGCTAATTTAAGGGAAGATGCTTCTAGTTTACACCAAAAACTGAGCAGAAAATCAGAATTTTGACTTACAACCCTCATACTAGCTATCTACTTTTGCTCAAGCAAATAAATACTAAATGAAAGTTCATAACATATTTCTGTCTCTAGATCAGAAAAAGAATATTCTGGTATATGCCAGTCTGTATTTTCATTTCTTTATTGGCATTTATTGCCATGAATAACTTGAGCCAGTTGTTCAATATTAATATTATATGAGAAGGGGGTTTTGTGTGTGTTCTTTCTCTCCCTTTTTTAGTTTTTAAATACTCTCTTGAAGATTATTTTGCTTATTTTTAATATGTTTGTTAGTAGAATAAAAATAATAAATTGAAGGCAAGAATGTCATTTTTAACCGGTATAGAAAATTATTAATTAAACCTCACTGCCTTAAACCATAGCTGTATGTAATTTTTCTAAGTTAGACTCTCAATAAACAAGAGAGAGGACAGAGCCATGTATGCTTCACTTTTGCATACCCAAGGCATAGGAGTTGTCACTGGATAGTTCTTACCAGAACATAATATTGATTGTAGCACCTGTTTTCACACAAGTTCTGCTCTTCAGTGAAGAACTTATTTCCCTGAACATTAATTCAAATGCAGTGACCTCCAAGAACACCCTAACGAGAGATATATTTCCAACATGAATGCACAACAGAGTGGGTTGCTTTAGACTTGGCTTCATTCTCACTTGACATAAATGTCAAACTGAAGGCCCATCTCTCTTCTTGAATCTTGGGGACCAGAGGTTACCCAGCCTGACAGCTGGCAGCCTGATTCACTGTCTCAGAGTCATCGTGGAGTGCTGGCTTTTATTCTTCTTTCTTTTTATACTGCTACCCTCTTGCATCTTTTTTTTTTTTTTTTTTCTCTTAGCTGTATGGTATTTTGTCATTTGAAAACTGAATGACACATTAATTTCAAGCACTAATGGGAAACTTTCAACTTGAAATCTAGTCAATTTAAAGGAAGTTAAATGCAGTTTCTGCCAATGCACTTACCTTGAGACATCCTGCCAGTGTAACAGTTTTGCATTCACATTTTCCTATCTTTAAACCGTATTTCTTTTTTCTCTATTACTGTGCGAAAGACAAAGTCACTGGAGGATGATAGTGACAGAATGACTGACTATACAAAAGGTGCCCACAGAATTGTCTCTATGCCATAAAGAGCAAGTGGAAATTTTTTTTCACATTTTTTCTTTTCCAGAGGAACTTAACATAATATGCACATTTTCTAAGAACACCCACTGTTCTTTCAGAGACTTGTTACAAAATTTAAATCAAACTTTGCTTTTTTAAAATAGAGAAAATCTGTAAAAGCATAGTTGCAACAAAAAATAAATGATCAGCCTTGGTACAGAGAGTCCTTGCCAAGTAAATATATGAAAGAAAGAGAGGAAGAATTCTTAATCTCTTCCAGTGTCTGTCAATAAAGCATATTACTTCTATAACAGTATTTTTAAAATTTTCAGGATGAAGTATGATTTTTATATTAAAAATACTCCTTTTAATTAATAAGCATAACATACTACCTCTGTCTGGACAGTGCTGTCCCTAAGAGTAAATGAGTCCCAGCAATCTGAGATATATCCATACTGCTTACATGAATTTAAAGACATGAGACCTCCTGCTTTTTCAGTGCAGAGAATTCAGGAGGCACCACCCAAGCTCTAACCTGAAATTGCTTCAGAGGTCAACATTTTCTATTTAACCCAAACATCCCACACTGACATGCTGCTTTCCTTTCTTCTGTTCTGATTTGATTTCCAATGTGGCCATAGATTTGCCTCTTTGCAAACCTGAGGGAATACTGCAGAGGGAGCACACAGTCATTGCCTTTACCACAGGTAATGGAAGGCAAGGTAGGTGTCCCAGGACAAACACAAAAACCTTAATTTATTTTAGTTTGCATTATTTTTGTGTCTATGGACTCCAAGCTGAGATTTCACTGTATTGGGCACTATTTAGCAAGATGAACTCCCCCTCTACAGCTCTCTGTTCTTTTAGGACTCACCCATGCAAATTAAGAGCAGTGTAATTCTTTAAATGTAACCAAGACTCCTTTTCTTTTCTCACATTTTCTTGAATTAAATCTGGGATAAACCGTCCTACAATAAAGCAAAGTAAGTTCCCTTCTAGGGTTTGTCTACCTATGGAATATGGATACAGAGATGGTAGGATCATGGATCACTTGCCAGTTAAAGCCCCAAAGCAGCAGATGATTAAATTTACAAAGAGAAAATAAGTCAACAGAAAGAAGTGTATTTGCATAAGCTAGGAGTAGCATCGGTCCTCAAGCAAGTGACCTCAAGATATGCTGCAATAAAGTAATAAATGTACGCTTTTGTACATGTCAAGTAATCCTTTTAGCTTGTACACTCTTTTGTTTCTATTCCAGACACATAAGAAATTTTCTGTCCTACTTAATTTTCCCCCTGAGAATTAAGAGAGCATGCTGACTTTAACCACAAAGGCTCAGACTGCATGCAATTTGCTTGTCAACAAAGATGCCCTCCAAATAACAAGTGCTCTAACATATTTCAGTGAATCATCCCTCACATGATGATAAGCATTTTATGCAGAGAGATGTGGGGATTTTAGGTGGCTTTATTTTCACTAACATACACACAGACATTTTGTTGCTTTGGCTTTCTTACTTTTTAAGTTTATCCAGCCAGTACTTACCATATATCAGCAGCTCTCTCATTACCAAAGCTTTAGTAGCTCAGGGCAATGATATTGTGCTTTTGCTTTATTTTCTTGAATCCTGTGACAGTGAGGATAGGAAAGAACAGCTGATTCTCCCTTTCCATACTTTTCTTTCGATTGGACTGAGGAAAATTTGGCAGAGTCTGAAAATGGAAAACCTTGTCAGGTCAAAATTTGTACTGATTCATGTAACATTCTTTAAAAGCAACTTAAATATAGGTAGAGTGGCTTGTGGTAGAAGAAGAACCTAGAGTAGGTGGCTAAATAAAGAGCCTGACATTAAGAGAAGGGACAAATCTGTCTCGCTGGATTACATCAATACACATCATGCTCTGTGTCAGGAGGTGGTGGGAAAATGGGAGAAACATTACAGAATGTAGACAGCAACTCTCTCTTTGAATCCAGGAACAATGTAAATCATAAATTATGAATGTTTTGTACATTGTCAGCATTGGTAACTTGAGAACTTTATGACTTATAGTCCACAATTACCTTTTGTCAATTGTCTTTTGAAATGTTTGTTAATAAGATTAAGTTCTCCCAGACACTGAGAAGGAAAAGTTCACAAAATTAAAAATTTGAAAAACTGATACAGACTGCTTCCTGAACAACTGCATTCTTCATGACCGTGGATTTTAATTCAAATTTTTATTTGATTTTTCAAAAATTCCAATGAAATAAAAATAATGGTTTCAATAAACAAACCCTAAGAAGACCCACAATCTTTTCCTCCATTCTAGATTGGGAATGTAGGAGAATAGCTTATGTTTTGATCCGGGTAATTGAAAATCTGGAGATCTGAAATATAGGAAAATGCATTTTCAGCAAATATTAGGATATTGAATACTAATTACATCTGCTTGGAGCATAGGTATTATTTGCCCAGACCCAACTATATCTTCCTACCCAACAGTTTTTGTCTGGTTTTGCTCTTCTGGGAGCTCCAACAGCCAAAGGTGTGGTGGTCACTGCACAGCAGCAATCTTCCCTCTACCTGAGAATGCCATCAGGACCACCAAACTTCTACAGTTGTTAGTTCAGAAAGGAACACAAGGACTGTGTTCAACAAATTGAAAGGTCACTTCTGTTTGTCTTACATCCATCTGCCTTTAACTATGCCTTGACTTTTTTAACAATACTGTTTTTTCCAAATGTGGGCTTTTTAAAACTTACATACATGTCCACCTTCACATGCCATTTGGACATTTTCTTTCCTTCACCATATTGCCCTGCCCCCTGACCATTTAATATTTTCATTATTTTGTTGTCTCAGGACCTGTCACAAAACAACATTGCTGACATTCTAAATCTGAGTTTCTGTGTTTAGAAAAAGCTTTTCTTCTATTACTCATTCCTAAAATCAAACCCACAGTTTTTTACAGCAGAAAAGAAGATTGCAGGAGTAGTGACATAGGTGAAAAGACAGATGTTTTGTCAATATCATTTAACATTTTCCTTTCTGATGAAGTAGGGATCATCATACACTGTTCGATTTTCTGCAGAGGACAAGACCATCCAAATTTCCCTTTGAATGACTTTCCAGTGTTAAGCTTGATTAGCTACAGGTCATAGAGTTTTAAATACAATTTCTTGGTCCCATTTGTGTATAATGTTGGTTTTATGCCTAGATCTCTTTTATATAACTATTTTTACCACTTATTATTGTGAACTGAACATAATTAGAGACATAATCTTCTTCCTGAAATTCTGTCTCCTTTATCCCAACAATCCAAGTTGGTCTCTGGATAATTCCTAGTCATAACCATGGTGTATTACACTGACACATCATTCACAAGACATTGTGCCCTTTACTTTGTGTCAGTCTTCTGCAAAAAGATGAAAAAAGTCACGAGAGAGACACAGCCGAGACTGCAGAGCCGCAGAGGAGAGGAGAGGCAATTCTAAAGCAAGAGCAACCATAAAGCTCCTACTGTTTCCATGAAAGTGGTATGTAGGTATGGAATACTGTACTGTTTTTCTTCATTTAAATTCTCTCCTATGCTAAGAGTGACCTGGTTGTTATTCTTCTGCAGACACAGAAGCTCAGCAGTACAGATTTTGATACTGGTACAGAGTCTGTGTTTGTGATACTGTGTGTGGATCCAGACAGAACAGTCAAATCAATGCAAAGGTTCCTGCTGACTTGTCTCATACTATTTCCAAAAGAGAAGTTAAGAAAATCTTGCCTACTTTACCCTATTTCCAAGGTTATTCATTATTTTTATGTTATTAATGTTTTTTTATGATCTGTCAATTCTGTAGCCTCTGGAACAGTCTTATTTATACTCTAGATTTAATGCTGTGGAGACTCAGGGGCACGTACAGCAGTGAAGATTATAGATTAATGAATGGTATAATTTTAATGTTATTTTTATTTTATTTCAAATTATGGAGTATTTCTCAGTTTCAAATCTCCTTGAAAAACATAATTAATGTAAAAAATTCCTGTCCAGCTTCACTCTCTCTAGGATTTCTAATTATAAAGCTGACTCATGGACTAGACTGGCACATTTACAGTAAGACAAATCAAGAGTAATTCAATTGATACTGATTTACATACTTCAAGTTTAGAATGGTGTATGTGAGAGAAAAAACTTCCCCAAATCCTTTATGCACTTTGATTTATGTAAGCCATGCCACACACTTATAGATCTCTCTTTCTAAGGAATTAAAGCGATAGGATATTGCAACAGCATGATTTCCCTACACAAGCCATAAATGTTCTTAAATTGACTTTGTGGAGTGTTTCTGAGCCAAAGAGGAAAGAATACACCATTCTGAATCCAAAGTGCATCATGAGTGACCAGACTGAGGGAATGCTACATGAGGGCACCTTGGCTTTTTTTACAGCTAAGGGCTTTCCCCCAGCACCTCTGCACCCTTTCACCCAAGCTGTCTTGGAAGTGCTGTCCCACAGCCTCTCTGGAAATATCTTCCCTTTGTTGTTCTCCTGCTGTAGTTCTCCTGCCATTTCCCATATGTTGTTATTCTTATGTTTTTGTTCCTGCATCTGCTGATATGGGAAGTACTTGCCACAGCAAGACAATCATCCCTTCTTTACTCCCTTTTCCTCCATTTTGGTTGTAGTTTTTGAGCTACTTTAGGGACCCCAATAACACAGAAGCATTAAGCTTAGCAGTCATATAGAACTTAGTCTCTGTTACGAATCAAAACGAGCTCCAGCATCTTAAACAGGAGCAAACAATGGGGCCTCAAATGGGTCCTGGTGAAAAGTATACTGTTACTGTGGCATAATATTATTGGGACAGCCACTGCACTGAACAAGAACCCAGGGGAGGATACTGATGTGGGAACCCTAGTTGTTTCTCCTCCTCTTTCTTTCTCTCTTTCTCTACTCTTGATTTTTTATTCTCTCTAGAAGTAAATTTCAGCTTTAGAACTGGTGAATTACACCAGGTTCAGAACCTCCTAAGAAATCTTCATGAACATGAACTTGTCTCAATCTTGTTTGCACAGGAGAGGCACTATAAATCAAAAAGACTGAAAATAACAGCCTACCCAGTAACACCGTGCCTCTGCTAAGCAGCACAGAAGCTTCTGGGACTGTTTCCTGGCCTTGAGGCTGACTGTCAGGACTGATATGTTCCATGAAGCCTCTTCCACACAATCAGTGTGACTACATCTGGCCTTAACAGTGGCTCAGACACCCTTGAGTCCATCAGGCAGGGCTTCAGCTCTCCACACAGTGGACATCAAGGAGTCACTTCAGTCACACAGATGCATCTGGAGCCAGTTGATCTGCTGATATAGTCTAAGACAACCCCATGGGGCAGGCAGAGATCACAGAGAGCTGTGCAAGAAGACACCATCCTGAATGAGGAAGGGCACCTCCAAGCTTCTCAAATGACACCAGATGCTTATGTGTGCAATAGAACTGGACACTTGCTGCTGATCAAGAGTAACTCTTCAGTTTTGACTCAGTGTTCTCCAGATCTGCCTGCACCAGGGGCTTAGGAGCCCATGCTGGGACTCAGTTACCAACACTAACAGCCAGTGGGAGTCTTGTTTTGTTGAGGGATATCCAGGAGACTTACTTCTCAGATAATTAGATGTACAAGTGCACAGGCAAACACTTACATTGAAGTGCCTTAATATTCATTTGAATCCTGCCTTTGGGAACTATGATGATGAGTGACTGCAAAAGCCTTTAAATATAGTGAGTGTTTTCTGGGCATTTTGAGTGGTAAGATGTTACTCTGCACGAGCAATACTGGTTTAAGGGTCCCCTACATTCAAAGAAAAGAGAAGAAAAAGAAAAGAAAAAAAAGAAGAGAAGAGAAGAGAAGAGAAGAGAAGAGAAGAGAAGAGAAGAGAAGAGAAGAGAAGAGAAGAGAAGAGAAGAGAAGAGAAGAGAAGAGAAGAGAAGAGAAGAGAAGAGAAGAGAAGAGAGAAGAAAAAAAGAAAAAGAGAAGAAAAGAGAAGAAAAGAAAAGAAAAACAAAGTATTAGTACATTATTCAACAAACTGAAGTTAGTTAAAATCTGGTTGTGATAGACTTCCATCTTCTTTGATATGTCATCCCATCTACTAACTTCACGCTATGAGCACATGAATAAAGATATTGCAGACTAAATAAACAAAGCATGAGAAGACTTTTTAAAAATCTTTATGTGGATGGTTTGTTCCATTAAGCTTTGCTGCTAAATTCCTTCTCATATTACAATGCATACCTAGGGATATTATTTCACACCTTAAAAACCTGACCATATAGCTGATAGCAGATCAATAATTTCATAATTACTTTTCTTCCCAGAATGTTCTAATAGCTTAGTATTAGGACTAAACTGCACACACGCATACTCTGCTTTCACCATGTTTTTCATTTACCAAGATGGATGTCAGAGCATTTTTATTGTGCTCTCATATGCAAGGTTGTTGAAAGAGATTGAAAGATGAAGGAAGAAGAGATCATGAGAAATGAGAAGGATTATAAAAGACTTAGAAATAAGCCTCAATTTCATTGAAACAGGTACCTATACTGTTTGGCTTTAAGGAAGTTTTAAACCCTTATCTTAAGGATCCTTGTCACTGCAAAATGAACTGATGCTACAATGATTCAATCCTGTGCACAATATTCCTGAGCTCAAGTGCTCTGCGTTCACTGTCTGTGTCAGGCAGGGTTGAGAGACAATAGGCAGCTCCTGACAGACCAGCATCCTTTCTCAGGTGTCCTACTGAAAGTTTTCTGAACCCTCTCTTTGAGCTCTGTGCAAAAGAGAAAATCAAAGAGTAAAGAAGAGCAGGAATTGGAGAAGTTGAAAACACAAAGGGTTAGGAGCAATAAATGTAAAACAGAGGAAACAGAAGCTTGAAGAAGTTAGTGGTAAGGAAATGAATGCATAATATGCGGGTTCTGGAAACCATTCTTTACCCCAGGAAACACAGAGGGTAATTTCACGCTAAGGAGGCTGCTGTGATGTTAATTTTTTGAAGGGTATGCCCAGCTATGCGTGGTGCATCTCCAGAGCTCTGCTCAGAACCATGATACTTTACAGTTCTGCTTCAGCAGAATAGGTTACTGCTTGAGCTCCCTATTCCCAAATCAGTCACATCAATATATGTGTTTCATTCCCACTCCCATTTTATTTCCCCTGATACCCTTTGGTGAACTCCAGTGATTATGAGGATAAGGGATTATTTGCACACTCTAGATCCAGGTAGAGATCAGGCACTGCAAATATTTGTTTTATAGTCTGCAAATTCATTGCCTTTTGTGACTTGCATTAATTGAAATAGTGATTAGCAGTCATGTTATTAACCTATTATATAGATAATATCTGCCTGAATAGTACCTAAAAGCTTCAGGATCATTTAGTATGTCTTTTTGTTTTTCTCTCTAGTGAAGTATTTAGGGTGTTCACAGGACCTCAAGAATCTTAATAGATTAGTCATTCAAAAAAAGTTTGCTTATTCCACCAAAGATTTAGTAATTGTTTACTGAAGTTAAGGAAATAATTTCCATTTATCATTTCTTCCTGATTTATAAAAATGACCATTGTCTACTGAAAACTTGATTAGATAGAGAGCTACTTTTAATTAAGTAGATAGTTTAGAAAGCAGGTAAATAGGGACATCTAGCAAGAAATAGAATTTTTTCTACTTACAATATATATTAGAAGATTCTGTCCTGGCATAAATTCATTATGGTCTTGTTTAATTATTTCTGACAAATAGGAAAGTTTGCTAGGGAATCAGATTATTACAAGTCAAAATCTTATATGGGAAGTAAAATTTTGAGTCAGCATCAGAGCATTTTTTCATGTCTGTAACATATTCTGGAGAACAGCAAATAAGTTATGATCCATCTATAACCTGTTCTTAATAACAAATGTTACCAGCTGCTCATTTTGACAGAGTACGGGAAATATGAACACGAAGTACAAAACTGGCCAGAAATGGAAGAGAAGTTTATGCCTCTCTATTTTTCTCTCTCTTTTCGCTTGAATTTCATTTTTCAAACTTTTTTATAGCAGGTTTGTTTGCTTTAAAAAATAGAGAAGGAGCTATAGAGGAAGGATTCCTGAAATGTCATCCATGTTTTGATAAGGGGAAACTTTGCATTTTCATTTTCAAAATCTCAGCTTTAAAAGGAACATAGTCTGCTGGGTAAGGCAGAAAATGTTAAAAGCAGACAAAAGAAATAACCTTAAACATTCCTAGTTCCAGTTTGTATTTGAACCTGTGCCTTGGGCTTTGATTTTATATTTAATACTCTTTCCTGGGTTTAATTGTTCCAAAGAAAGAGTGATGAAAGCTAAGGAAAGAGACTCTGTAACAGAAAAAAAAAAAAAAAAAAAAATTCTACTTGTGTTTATATCCATTGGTTTAATAAATCCCTCTCTGTGAAGTTCATTTGTTGTGAACTCCTGAAGAAATGAGGTATTTCACATCCAGAACATTTTTAGAGGTTTCTGCTGGGTACCATCAGTGGGAGTTTACTGCTCCTGAGCTCCTTGTCCTTCAGGAGTCTTACATTTCTCTCCAGCTCTCCATACACATGCACAGAGTGATCTCAGGAGATTGGAGCAAGTGGCATAAGGTGAATGTACTGTCTCCTTTCAGAAAAATTTCATGTTTCTACCCCGTCTCTGAAGGCAAAGAAACCACATGTGGTCTGTGAAGAGGTTCTCCTGCTGTTACTTGAAACACATTTTAAGTGCTACTTAAAACACATTTTATTCTCCAAATTGTCGAGGACATCTATGCTTTCACATTGTGTATTTGGGGCAATGAACCCTTGTGGTTTCACCTTAAAGCAGAAATCCTGATTTATATTCCTTATCATGCAGCTACTTTTCCACTTTTGAGCAAGTTCTGACTTTTCTTATCTCTCCATAAAAAGTATTATGACAGGAAGTTCTTGTCATCAAGACACGTTATATGGCTAATTAACTTATATTTGCAATGTCTTTTTTATGGCACTTGTATGAAAAGCCTTACACTGCTGTTGTAATGAGTTTGCTCTCTTTCTATCAACTGCAAATGAAGCAGTGGCTGTTTAATACTGAAGCATATTTCTACTCTTAATTATGAGCTAGATTATTATCACTTTCAGCCCAGCTTGAAGGTACTCTCTTCTTTGCAATATCCATTCCTCAGGTTTGTGCTGTTAGGTTCAGCTAATTTATTTTTGTAATTGGAAAGGAAGTAAGTTTGAGGAGGCATCACTGTGTTTCATCTTGCCCATCAGGGCTGAATGGCGTGTGGTCATTTGAATGTGTTAAGTATCCCGGAGTGCAGTCAGGAAAAGCATTGTAAAATGCAAATTGCCTTGCACTGAAAATGTAGCAGCTGTTAGGAAGAATGAAGAACCAGACTGAAACGAAGGTGAGCCTCAGTTCAAAGGCTGTGCTCAGTGCCATGGGCCTGTCAAACCAGGCACTAATCAATTTCTGACTCCCAGTATTTGCAACACCCTATTTTGTTCATATTATTTGGAAGTTAAAAGCCCATCAGCTTTTTTGGCTCAATAACATTTCAGTGAAAAGTATTTAGGCATTATGTGACTGGTTGCAAGGGAGATTATCAAGAAGTCAGAGAAGTGTAATAATCAAGGGATTTCTTTGTTAATAAAGAACTTGATGAAAAACAAATTAGTTAACAGTACACTGAGTTGAAATCTTGCTGATGGCAAATTTTGAACTTAATTTAAAAAAAACAAACTTGAAGAAATTTAGAAGTTTTCTATAACAACAAAATTCTGCAGAAAATGTATAAGAATGTAGGTCTCCAACTCACCCTTTTAGGTGTGCAGATGAACCTCATTGGTATATAGCATCTGAATGCTTCTGTCACACTGTTTTAAAATCTGAATCCAGAAACCATTGTGTTTGAAATTAAAACCTTGATGAATTTATTGCAATGAAATCCACATCTATCCATAGTTGCATTACACCTTACTATGCCTGTTTAGGGATCCTGTTAAGGAGAAACCACAGCCTGTGCTTTGTCTGCTGAGACAGTGTGCCTGCCTATGGTCCTGGTGTGCCACGACAGAGGCTGCTATGCAAGCTATGCAAGGTGCTCAGTGCCTGGCATCCCGAGGTAGGGCAGGCACAACTGGGGTGGCACTGCCAGGACCACCCCTACAGCACCCAACTTTCCAATGTGGACTGAAATCTACATCCTGCCAGAGCCTTTCACAAAGCAGCAGCTGGGAATCCGCACATCATCCTGCAACTTGCAGACTGTAATTCATGGCTCAGGGGGCAGGCTTTCCCTCCAAAGCACATAAGGCTCTTGTTTCCACACTGGTTTATCCCAGAATGCAGGGATTCTTTTCTCTTGCCGAGTAATGTATATTTCAGCCGACATGGCACTTGTGGGCAGAATAGAGAAGAGCTCGTTTTGTATTCATGTTCCCAAATGGAACATTCACACAATAATGTTAATGCAGCATAGGAAAATTGTTTCACATTTGCTTTCTTCATGTGCTGTGTTCATGGATTGTGTGAAGGTTTCCATTGCATGCATTCAGCATGAAGCCATGCATCAGTGCCACAGCATTTCCTTCATTCTGCCTAATACATTTTTCAGATGAATAATATAATGCACACGTATTTTGCCTCAGGAAAACAAATGCATCCTCACAAGCAACAGCCAAGAAGGGAAGTGTATTTTCATGTTGATAATCCCAACCCAAAGTGGCCATCATGGACTGGGTCCGCAGAAATCTTAAGCATGATCATGACAATTTTATAATACCTTGAATTTTTTTTCCTATTTTTTCTTTTTTTGCTTTGAGTATTGAGACACACTTGGGGTATATTTTCTGGGGTTTTTTTTATAACCATGAATTTTAGAGACTTGTTTTTTGAAAGAAAAACTTTCCAATACTTTTGCCCATATTTCAGTCAAAAAGTCAGATTTGAATAAATGCATCATTACTTATTTTGACCTTCATAATAAGGCCATGAAGGCAAGGGGTTTGTCATATTTTTGCAGGCAAAGAAACATGGTACATAACAAGCAAATCAGGGTTTTGTAATGAAAACCCTTTTCAGCAAAATATGCAATTCTGTTACAGTCTCCGGAAAATGCCAAGCGGAGGTGAGTTCATTTCACCTAATCCAAGTTTGTTGTTTGGGATCTGTAATTGAAGAGATTCATATCACCTGATTCTTTCTGTCTTGTAGGTGTCTAACCTAAATAATCTGCTAAGGTTCCTCTTAGGGTTAACAGAGAGTGACAGGAACCTCCAGGCTGCAATTCATTCTGTCTGTCATAGGCGCTTGTCCTGGGGAAGAGTGAGTTTCCACAGCATCCCCTAATTTTACAGGAAGCTTGGGACAAATCATTCCCACCTGTATTTTTCAGACAGCTGAGGTCAGTGGTCAGGAACCACTGTCCCCATGTGTGAACTGGCCTCACAGTCAGAACATGAACCAAACCCGAGGGCCATGTACCAACCTGGTTCTTGGTAGTTAAAAATAGATAAAAACTTCTGTGCTTCTGTGCATTTGACAGCTTATGAAACAATTTAGTTTGTAATACATTTGCTTAAATGAAAACCTGATTAATTCTACTGTACTGACTTATTAGAACTAATAGATTTTGTTACATGTGTTGCAATTTAAGCATTGTTAATTATTCAGAGCTGAATATCACAAAACATTTGTCATGAATATTTGCACACATTTTAAACAAAATTGTCCTTGGCAGTGTTTGCAACAGTTAAATATTTGATTTTCATGTATATTTGGGTGAGACAATTTTCTTTTCATGAATACCAGCAGAAAGTGAATCTCACATGGTAATCCACACAAATATTTATTTAAGAGTATAGTTGTACCTGCAATATACTTGCCAGCATTTCTGAGAATCACCGAGGTGAATGGTCATACAACCAGAAAAGAAATTTGAAGTGTGTTAGTAACTTCTGCAGATGTCACCAGGGAGAAGATGGGAATGACAGTCACTGGGTAGCACCACATTCCATTGAAAAATGCCTCATTTGCCATTTGGTAATATGTAAAGCAGTATTATCTAAACATAATAATAACATTAAAATATTAACTGAACATAACATTCCAGAATCTCCACATTCAGGGAAACAATTCTGGATCTCCTAGGTTGACCTGCCACTGGGACATCACACTGCACACAACACAGTACTCTGTCCCTGCACTGTGTTGGTTCCAGCTATGCAAACTGTTGCCTGGAGTGAGGCTTTCAGTGTTCCCCTCTGACACGGAGGGAGTGGGGGCAATATTGAATTTGTCAGCCTGTGGCAGTTTCAGTTTGAAAACGGGCAGAAACACCAATTCATGTAGTGGTTTAGGTTCACCAATCTGAGATTTCCCGGCCAATGCACCAAAATGTGTGATGGTTTCAGTGCTGGCTAATCACCTGTGCACCTACTAGGATGTACTTACTCATTTCCTGCTGTGAGATGAGCAAGGCAGGAAGGCAAAACAGGCTCAAAACTTTAAAAGGGTATAAAGAAAGTTTTATTGACAGTAACTAAAAGAAAGAGTGATAAAAATCATAACAAACTCTCCAGAACCTTCCCCTCCCCCTACAACCTTTTCTTCCCTGCTGGCAATGTAAAGAACAAAACTCAGTATTTTCGGTCAGTTTGCCACCTTTAGAATAGTCTTTCATCAGTTCACCTGGGGAGAGAAGTCACTGGGGAGAGAAGTCGCAAATGTCATGGGGACTTTTCCACAAGAAAACAGTTCTCTCGTGATTTCCAATCTCACGAATAGCAGCTGCCCTGGAAAACTGCAATTGTGAAGTCCCTCCCATTTTACACAGCCTTCCCACAGCTGTGTGTATGGGCCATGTCAGCTTATGCAGTATCAGTTTAAAGATGGACTATTCAAAAGCAATGGCTCTCTTCATCTATCTTCTCCCTTCTCCCTTCTTCTCTGGGGGCACAGAATCTTCATCACTCTTCTCTCTCGCTCGCTCTCTCTCTCTTTGTTCAAACTTCTCATAGAATCACTTAGAGGCCTTTGCTAAGCACATAATTTACCTATACTTCTTTCACACGTTACAGGGGAAAAAAAGTCTTTCTCCATAGCCTCACAAGAGGATTTAAGCCCCAAGATCAAGGCATCTCCTCATCTTCTCATCTGGGACTCAGCTTCTTTGTCGCTGACCTCAGTATCTCATGTTGCTCCTTTACACGCAGGCACTTTTGTTCTTTTCTCTCACTCGAGGGAGGATTGAAGCACTGAAGGAGTTAACATCTTGCCCAGGGCTTGCAGATGGCCATGTGACCCTGGCCGGGCTCCGTGCCTGCTCAGGCTGTGGCCACGGGCTGCGGCAGGGCTGGGGGAAGGGCCAGGATCTCTGCAGATCGACCCCACAGCAGGAGCACAGCCAGGGCCAGTGGCTTCCCCCTGCCCGGTGGTTGTGGGCCAGTCTCTGAGGGGTGGTGAAACCTTGGCCCAGCCAGGCAGGGCAGGGCGCTGCAGGCCACACGGGCTGCGGTGGTGGGACACCGGCCCTGCCTGTAGCTGTTCTTGCCTCGGCTCTGCGGCACCCCCGTCCTCCCCTGCCCGGCAGCCGATGGCCCGGCCCCACGGCAGGAGCCGCCTGGCCCCATCTCTCTCCATGGCCCCCTCCCCCTTCCCGGCAACCGATGTGCGGAGGGGGCCCGGCCCGGCCCGGCCTGGCCCGGCCTGGCGGGGATGGAGCCGGGCTGGCCTTCTGCCAGCCAGAAGTGAAAAGAGAATGGGTTTCTTTCGTCTTTAACATGTTTTTTTCACAGAGGCGTGTCCAGATTTTCTCAGTGGTTTAGCAGAACTGTCAATTTTCACAGCAAATTCCGGATTGGTTTTTTGTCAGACAGAGAGGAAACTGTTAAGAGCTTCCCTCTGCATTACCTCCAAAAGTGCTTGCTGTCCAAACCAGGACGCAACCTTTGAAACCAGTCTTTCATGTGACACAATGCTTGATACTCATCCTGCCATATTTTGGATTTCCATGTCATAGGTATTGGCACCTAACTTATATTACTGTAACTTCAGCTATAATTACATGGTCAAATAACTCATCTTTCCTCATTGCTTTGAGAACCTGTTGCCTCCTACACATAAACCAGTTGAATATCCTTTCACCTGAGCTTGTTGCTTTCCAAGAGGAACCAAGGTCAATCTGGGGATGGATTGTCCAGAGACAATTTCATATAAGCAATAAGTGGTTGTGGAGGACACAGCTCTCAAGTACAGCAAGAAAGGCGTCACAGCTCCAAATCACTTTTCAGAGTGCAGAGCACATACCATTATCCTCCTGATACTAAAACACCATTCCTCGTGACCCAGCCACCATGTCATCTCAGTCATTTTGAATTAGGAAAAAATCACAAAGATAATCATGATGCTCTAGGGCCAAGTGCTCAAATGTGTGAAAGCAGACTGTTTGTGCTTAAATGGGCAGTCCTGAGCAGTGTGGACATAATATACCCTGGCATCAAACTACAACTTCTTCAGATGTGTGAATGGGGCTATTAATCCCCATTTTCAATAAAAGGATTGCAGGCACCTGCATCATTACTAGCTAAGGATAGGTGAGATAATTCCCTGTTGTCTTGGATGACATATCTCTGTTTCTGACTTTTCAGGAGAGGGAAAACCATTAGGAAGAAGATCAGGCCAGTGGGATGAACCAGCAGCTGTTGAGTAAGGAATGCACTGGCAGCTTCTCAGGACTAAAGAGAGCTGGTGTGTGAATCCAATGCCTGCTGCTCTTTGAGCTACTGCCTGGACCAATAAACCTCCTGTTAAAATGAGCCTGCTGTGACAGTTTTGTTGGTATTTTTAATTTAAACAATAGCTAATTAAATATGAAAGCAATTAGTATTTCTGTTCAAACAGCTGTCATGTAATGTCTGGTGCTGCAGTTATGATTCCTTAGCAGCATTGCAAATAGTTTAGAAGCAAAGACTTTTGGGGAGTGGAAGGGGAAATAGAGTAATATTTACTATGTGCATTGAAAACCACTGGCAGGTGTGTTTAGCTTTTGCTGCATCAATTTACAAGCACGTGGGGTGCTTATAAACATAAATATACTTTGGATTATGGTGGAACTTAAAGTAACATTAAAATATACAAGAGGGAGAGAAATACAGTGGCTGATGTTGTCTTCCAGCTTTACCCATAGATTTTCCTACACAGGGTCTCCAAATACCAGTGGAGAACAACAGTATCATGGTCTTCTTCCATGCTTGATGTTCTTCATACATCCCAGCTTGATGACTGCAAAAAAAGGACAATAAGGAACTAGTGAGGTATGAAATCAGCTGGAGTTCCTGTTCTCTTGACAGCAAACTGTAGTTTACACAATGAAAAGCTAAAGCACTCAGCTTTCCTACACTTTCCACCCTACCCTGTAAGCTGGTGAAGCATCAGGGCTCTCCAGGGATGTGGTTTTACAGAAGACATCCTGGCAGTGGCAGGATCTGCAGCAGCCTGGGTGCAGGCAATGAATGGAGCTCCTCGTTTGTACGCTGGCAATGTGCATCTCCTCTTTCACTCCTCACAGCCCTGCATGTTCCTGCAGCCCAGGGCCTGTGGTGCAGCTGCAGACAGGTATGTCTGACAGCAGTGTGTGGGATCCACACACCTGCTCTCTGCTGTCCTTATCCAATCTTCCTGCACTGGAGCATGCCCTTGCAGCTTTTTAAAAGTCCAAAGTTGTACAACTGCTACATTTGCTATTAGGGTCTGTATCCTGGTCAACTGGAGCTACACACTTGCCACTCATTTTACCTGTAGTTCAACCTGTATTTTTCTATTCTGAACTGTGAAGTGCACTTGATCATAATCTTTTTCAAAAACTAATAGCAAGTGTTCCAAAATATTTTAGGTTTTTATTGATATTACAATGACTTTCTGTATTGAACCATGTACTAACTTAATGATTAAGTTAGTTAACCAGATTATGATTAACAGTTAACCAGAACTGCCATTATTACAAATGCCATTCTTGTATAAGAATATGTGAGAAAAAATACTCTTAAAGCAGACCTCTAGCTTGTCTAAATCAGCACAGTTTCCTACAAATTAAAAGCTCAGTTTTGTTTACTGTGACTGAGAACCAAGCCTACTTCTGCTTTGGTTGGCAAGCATACAAAAGAACCTCATTACTTCCAAGTTTTTTATTGTGAATAAATAATTGGCATTGATCTATGTTCAGTCACCTTCTATACATTATTAAACACTTGTTTACTAAACAACCTTTACAGTTTAAAAACAAGAAAAAACTTCAGTGAAAAATGAATCAAATCTCTGTATAAAATCAACCTAAGGAGTTTAGAGGTAAGGTGAATGAAGTTCATTTAATTAAAAAATTGCTTGAGGGGAGACATTGGCAGATCAATTTTTTAAGTTTGTGAAATTACGCATTGATATGCAAGTTTAAAGCTGCTGCCTCTGATTGCAGAATATAACAAATGGGAAACATTATATATTTATGAACCATTCAATATCTTCCCCCCCTTTTCAACTGGTTTATTGGAAAAAAAAAAAATCCATTCCAAGTTGTGACAGCTGGAGTTAAACAGACATTACCAAAATATATTTATAAGAAGGTGTTAACGTACTTTTCAACATGAAATTCTAATTGAAACTTCTACACAGTGGAAGCCAGAGAGTATTTTTATGGCCTGGGGTCATGCAGAAACTACTTTATAAGAAATTGCCTTTTTGATAGTGAATATTAACTGATTATTTTTTAGGTTCATAATTTATTGAATAGGTTTCTTCCATTTATATGTACTTGGGGAGTTTTCAGAACTTCCTGAAAATTTGAACCTTGTAATTTCTTATTAAGGTGTATATGTAAAAAAGTATGCATAGAGGAAATGTTAAAAAAGTTTTAGTAAAAAAGAGTCCTTTTAAGTAATCAATAGACTGAGCACCAGAGGTCTGCCAGTGCATATCCTTAAGCCACAACACATTGAGATACAAAGTCTTTGGAAAATTCTATAAAGCCTATAACAATAATAATTGTAAAAAATGCAGTACCTTGGAATTTTAAATATTAGTACAGTGATCATATAAATGGCCATTTATGGGAACACATAAAACTGTATTATTTTTATTAATATTACTATTATTGTTTATTATTATTGCAGCATAACGCAACACGTGCTCTAGTTAAAGGTCCCTTTGCATATTCATTACATATCCCATTTTTGGTGGGGTTTATGACTCAGTCATTAAAATTCTCCACAGGCTAGAAATTGGCAAAGGAACTCACAGTCTAAAGTAATCTGTTTAATAAAAAAATGGAATGAAATTAATCTGGTTGGCTAGAAAAATGGTTGGGGAAACTCACTACTCCATTAAGTAGTATCTGAAGTTTGTTTTTTACAACTGTATTTTTAAATATCTCTTGTTGCTTGGAAGCAAAGCCATGAGCCTATTATTTGGTCCTGTTTCAGTTTTTGCCTGGGGACTAGGAAGTGATTTATGTCCACTCAAACTTGTGCAAAACACTTGTTTTAATTTGCGGTATCTTATATGAGGTTCACATGAATTTTGAACATTCAGGACAATGAGAAACTTTGTTTCTTGAGTTATGGTGCTAAACTTGCCAAGTTTGTCTGTCATATCATGGAACACAGGGCAATAATCCCAGAACCAGCACTGCTGCAAATCAATATGTACAAACACAGAACTCCTTTTTTTGATCATTCTTTACTACAACTCTCCCTCATCTTTTATCTGACTTGTAACAATATGAATTTCTTCTTCTTCTATAACTACCTTGGTGTGGATGTATGAAACATTTCATTGTTGCGGTTTTCAGTTATAAAGAGTCACAGGATCATTCACGTTGAACTTCAGGGTGTCTGTAGTCCAACCTTTTGCTGGAAGCAGGGTCAGGTGTGGTGCTCCAAAAGGTTGCTCAGATCCTTAACTAGTCAGTCTTGAAACCCTCCTAGGACAGAGACTGCAGAGCCTCCATAGGGAGCCTGTTCCAATGCTGACCCCCGCCTTGGAAATTTCTTATTTTGAGGATGAACAAGCCCGGCTCCCTCAGCCTCAGTACTACAGCAAGGGCTCCAGCCCCTGACCATCTTGGTGGCCTTCCACTGGAGTAACTGCAATTTATTAATGTCTTTCTTTTATTATAATGCCCCAAAGTGGATGCAGATCCAGTGTGAGAGATGAGGAGAAAAGGGCAATCACTTCTCTCATCTCCTGGCTGTGTCCATGCTCATGCAGCCCAGAGTGCAGGTGGCCCCTGTTGCTGCTGTGGTGCCCTGCTGTCTTGTGCAGCTCCCTTTCCATCTGTCTCCATGGGGTCTTTCCCTTGCAGCAGGTCCCCAGCTTCTGTGACTGAAAGGAGTTATTCTTTTCCAGGCACTGGGGAGAAAGACATTTGCCTTCTGTGGGTTAATGACTGGTTTGTTATTGAACCTCTTGAGAATTTTTGTTATTACTCCCACTCACCACCCAGAGTTAACAAACTATCTTTCCCTAAACCCAGTAAGGGGGCTACAGCTACAGAGGTTTCAAAGTCTGGCCATAAATCAGGCAAGATTGAAATTATTTTATGCTTTTATGTTATATTTCTATGGAACATAATGAAAATTACTACATACCTCCTTTCCATTGCAACCAAATTTTTCTAAAATAAACCCTACACAGAATTATATATATATATATATATACACACACACATACATATATATATATATTTTTACAAAAAATGATAATTTTGTGTTGTTTCACTCTAATCTACCCCAAGGAATCTATTGACAAGAATCTGAGTTACACTCACCTTCAGGGGCAAGTTGTAACACCATGTAATTGACAAAAACTTGCTAAAGTCAAGACAAATAATACTTTACTCATTTTATCCACAAATGCAGTAATTTATTTTATCATAGATGGCACTTAGGTTGTTAAAACTTTTTTAACCCTTGAGAAATAAATTCTGACTGTTCCCAGTAACCTTCTTCTCCTCCATCTACACAGAAATGTGTTAAAAGAGCATTTACTGAATGATTTTTCTAGAGACAAAAGTGATGTTGACTGATTGTTCCCAATTGCCCCTTTGGGTTTTCCTAAAGATGGTAATGTACAACTTTTCCTGTTTATAAACATACAAACGTAACAACAAAAAAGTTTTAGTAAAAAAGAGTCCTTTTAACTAATAAATAGTCTGAAGACCAGAGGTCTTAACTAATTTGGACAGGGACTTAACTAATCTGGAATATATTTGGAATATATATATTTCTTTTTATGTAAGTGATTATAAGGAAACAAACCTTCTTTTGCTGTATTATGCAGGAAGAGCAAGACCATAGTACGTGACTGGGAGCCCTCAGATTATTGGGATATATATCACAAGCACTGAGTGGGTATTACTGATGGCAACAAGATTCATGTTCCTGGGTCCAAACTATCTTTGCAAATTGGAAATAAATTTATGTTTGTGCACCAGAAAATCTGTTTGTGTATATGTGTGCATGCTTGAAATATTTCGCTTTCTGTCATTTAAAGACCTTATTACACCAGTAGGAGGAGAAGCCATTTATTCTGGTTTTGGATCTAAGAACATTGGAAAGAAGGAGGTTTTTGGCTCAAGGCGTCCCTTGGTGTCACAGGCATAACATCATATCATCAATTTCATATTGCTATAAAACTCTTACGTTATTTTATACATACCCAGTGGATGTGATTTATTTTCCTTTCTTTTCACATTCTTCCTTGTGTGTAAAGACTGTTATATCACCTGCAGTATGAATATCTGTGGTTTAGTCAGTAACTCTTCTTCTGTTCCAGTGTCACTCTCTCTCCCTTCGGGGCAAATGCCTAAGAATCTGAGCAATGTCCTAGATGACCACTCACTAGAGACTCAAACACAGATGTAAATTTTTTTCTTTTCTTTCCTAGATAAACCTGTCCTGTTATATTATATGGCTTTATTGCATTTTCACATAATTTTCCTGTGACTGATCAGAATTCCAAGGTGTTTTACTTCCTCTGTGTTTTCTAGTGGATGGTTCCCCACCTTACAGAAGAAATTCTTCCTGTTAAACTAAGTGCACTGTCTGGCACTTTGTACAAATTTACAATAAATATTTCTCATATCTTTCAGTACAGTCTTCAAGCTCCTTTTACCAACAATAACTTCTAACATTCTGCATTAGCAGCAGACTTGTGCCAAGATCAGTAATAAAAATGTTATGATCAATTTCTTAAGCATTAGTTCTGGGAAAACCTCAAGAACAATACTTGACTCAACTTTTAAGTTATTCCTAACCTGTAAAAGTCAATAATACTTTTCCACTACCCTCTTATGTTGTTCCATTTGTTTGCCTCTAATCCTATACTAATCTGTGTCTTCTGCATTTTAACCACTGATTTCCCATATGGCAACATGTCAAATGATTTACTGAAGTCCAGTTAGATTAAACCCATTGCCTTTCCTTTATCTAGAAAATCAATTAACTCATCAAAAAGAAATATCTGCTGAGGCTAATGTGATCTATCTTTGGTGAATCCATGTGACATTTTACCCTACTTCCCATTTACTTCTATATATTTAATTATTCTTCCTCTTAAAATATCTTCTTACTCCTAGATAATGTGATAGTCAAATTAATGGATGTAAAGCTGTCCAGATTACTTTCTTTCCTATTCTTAAGTCTAACAGTAGTAGAAATAGCAGTAGTTTGACTACTAGTAATAGTACTTCTAAACATCATTTTTACTTAATAATTATTATAATAATTAAAGAAAAGCAGGTATAATAAAAGTCCTTACCAGTGGCTTCCTGGGATGTTTGCTGATTAAGACAAAGCGTAGAATCATAGAATATCTTAAGTTTCAAGGGACCTATAACCTACCAAAAATACACCATATGACTAAAAGCATTGTCCAGTTTCTCCTTGAGATCTGACAGGTTTGGTGCCATGACCACTTCCTTGGGGAGTCTTTTCTGTGGAATTTTGAAATGGTTTGGGCTTGATGGGACCTTAAAGATCATCTAGATCCAACCCTCCTGCCATGGGCAGGGACATCTTCCACTACACCTCATCCAACCTGGCCTTGAGCACTTCCAGGGATAGGACATCTACAACTTCTTTGGGCAACCTCTTCTAATAGCTCACCACCCCCACAGTAAAGAATTTTTTTCCTAATATCTAATCTAAACCTACTCTCTGTCAGCTTGAAGCCATTCCCCCTTGTCCTGTCACTCCATACCATCATAAGTAGTCTCTCTCCATCCCTCTCGTAGGATCTTTTCAGGTACTGGAAGGCTGCTTTTAGGTCACCCTGAAGCCTTCTCTTCTCCAGGCTGAACAATTCCAATCCTCCTAGCCTTTCTTCACAGGAGAGGTGCTCCACCCCTTAAATCATCTTGGTGACCCTCCTTTGGATTCTATTATTTTCAAGGAATATTTATTATATTACACAGTGTCATTTTATCGGCCTGTTCTAGCCCTTGGAGTTACAGTGCAATTCACTGTCTAGTAAACTTTCATTTTCCTCATTAAATTGGTAAATACTCCTATGTCCTTTTGTACAGTGATTATAATGTTTGAATGAGTGGGAGACCAACATGATGTGGGGGGTGTTCTATGACATTTAGCTTTGGCTGCATCCCATCTGTATGTCCAGACAAAGTGTGAGTGCAAACTTTTTCTCCTCATACTCTTGCTGTTGCAAAAAGAAAACCTAGATGCATTGGTCAGAAAGGATATTTATAGAACCACTATGCATAAATGGCATTTTATGTGTCAGTGAGGAGGAAAAGGGAGGAAAATATGTCCTAAATATTCCTGTCAACTGCTCTAGGCCTACTAGAAGAGTTGATCCACGTTCTTGTGGTGCCAGGGTGATTTAGGGGTGGGGTGGTAAGAGGATAACACCAGAGCAGGGATGCAGTGGGAGGAGCAACCTGCATACAAACATACCTTGCTGCAGATCTGCCCTTAACAACCTGTGCTAGTTCCTGTGTCTTCAGTCCTGGTATGTGGAAATGGCATAAAAACTTTCTTATCCCAGTGGGTGTTCTGAGGGTAATTGCAGCGAAGCTTGAAAAGGACAATATCCTGTCACAGTACGGGCTGTAGAATCAGCTAAGACATTGGGAAAATTGCACAGTGTGATAAATATTGACCTTTTAAGTAGCATTAGGAGTACAATCATTCCAGTGTGTATCCAAAATAATGTAAGTCAACACACTGGAGGGTGTTTTCCTGAATACCAGTGGATACATTTCACCATTACTGTGTTCTGCATGGTGGTGAATTTTGTTTACCACAAGTCTGCACATTATTTCTCCCCATAAAAATGACTTGTCCTCAATACATATGCAAAATTATGTGCTAATTTTGGCAAAGTATTTTACTACCTACTTTCTTATGGTAGCAAATTTTAAAAAGAGAAATGTTCTTTATGAATTTAGTCCTGATGAGTCAGTTTGAGGGTAGGACTGGGAATCATGGTTACAATCATTTTGCATGGACAAAACAGGCAGAGTAGACATACCTGCAAATGAGAGATAGAAGACAAGGATGAAGTCATATGCAATGTTTGTTTTTAATCACTGACAGGAAACATACTGTACCAGCAGCAGTCCTGTAGCACACACAGTCAGCAGGCTTTGCTTCCCAAACACAGCTGAAGTCTGTGGTCCAATCTCTTAGCCCACTGCACATATTTTCAGCTTTATTTAGGGTATAAAACAAAGTATTTAAAATCCAGTTTTAATTTCTTCTTGTATTTAGTGTGAAGTTAAATATAATTCCAATTTTGAGCAGTTTGCAATTGATAATAAACATAGTTACAAGCAGAAAACATGTTTTCCCTTGTACAACTATAGCAATATTTTAGGCTATTCCACAATACTTTTCATTCAGTCATGATACCCGAATTACACAGAACAGTGAGTGTGCCCTTTCCTTTCATTCCTTCCATTACTGCATCCCCCCAAAACACTAACCCATAGGAAATAAAAATATTGTCAAAAAGCAGATAGTAAGAAGACACAGTCAGACCCTGAAGATGACAAGAGATAACTCATTCTGACCTACTCTGTTAAAGCATTGCAATAGAATTTGCCAATAATATTTGCCACTGTACACTGGATACTTTTGGTTTTTTTTTTTTCCTCATGGGAAATTACGGGGAGTCTTCATATTCTGTCTGTCAGAACTATGATGTTTAATTTAATCTAAATCCATTTATACAGCTAGTAAAACTTGCAATGATTTAATACCTTCAGTGTATCCTTTAAAGGCATTCTGCTATGTGCACCTCTCCTACTTCAACTGAAGGAGCTGTAAGGAGTGTAGCAAGAGGAAGAAGTAGGAGGGATTTTTTTAATCTCACCTGAAGAAATCTCAGACACATTTATGAGGTTGTATTCCCTATGGCTACCACTACACTAATAAATTAAAATGTCCTTGGGAATATTCCTGGCCAACTGGCAGGGAGGAGCTAACATCTACCTCAGACTCTGAAAACAGAGTGGCTACATACAAACTGACTGTTGGAAATGGTGCTTAAAAATCTACTGTTTCCAAGGACTATTTAGGAAATTTCAAACTGAGGCAAACCCAAAGCAAGTCAGACACTGTTCTAAATATTTAACAGTGGGGGGTATTGATAATATAGATGCTTGTATTGGAAAGTCCAGAAATGTAATGGGTGTTAATTTGATGGTATAGGCATAGTCCCAAAGTGCATGTAGCAAATTGTCACAATTTAATTCATGCTGCATCTTAATTGAAAGAACTGAGATGTTTGTAAATCCAGAGTATATCCCCAGTCATCTAGCAGAAGGATGATTATCTGAACTAAGGAACTGCTGGGTCACAGAACTAATGCTAACTTCTATTTTCAGTCTTGGCTGCCTTGATATACAAGGAGCAGTCAGGCTTTATCAGGAGTTGAGAGGATCCTACTTTATTTCCAAAAGAGTAATAAATAGCAAAGTTCATAACTGTAGCATCCACTAGAATGGAAATATTTTAAATGTGGCTAAAAGGAAAAGAACTTTTTATTATACCTGTGCAAATCAATCCTAAAAATATGCCAACAAAATAACAAACAAAAATAAACCAAAAAAGCCAACCAACTGACCAACTGGACTGGCCAACCAAAATGTCCTCAAAACCCCACCAAAATTAAACAATATCTGTGTTTCACTGCAAGCAGCTGTCTGGGGTGGGGGGGTGGGGGTGGTCTTTTACTTACTGGAACAATGAGAAGATAGATGATATTACTCCTTGGAAATTCACATATTTGGAAGAGAAAGTGTCTGCATGTTACAAGCACAAAAAAAAAAAGAGGGAAAAGAATAAAAAACCAAAACTAAACATCAGGCAAAGGTAAGGGATATCATAATGCCAATGTTCATGGACTTCAGAAGACTTCAGCAGGGACTGAAGAGTATTTAACCAGACCTAAACAAAACAATCATCACCACAGAGGCAAAATGCAGCAGATAATACCACATGAAATAGTCAGTTTGATGCACTGATAACCTTTGTTAGCCAAAAGAACTGAGCAAAGACCTTTTGTTCATGTGAATCTCATTTCTAGTGAATGCCACGTGTGCTGAAGAACCTCCACCTGACAATTGTGTGAGGACCACAACAGTCACTGCCTGGTTCTGTTAATAATTAATGATCAAATACCTACAGTGCCACCCACAGGCACTTGAGTTTTCTCCTGGTTACTAAACAGGTTCCCACTTTGCACTTCTAATCAAAATGGAATTGCTAAACAATTGTGGTTTTTCTTCCACTGGAGTAAATCACCCTATGACATGCTTGAAACTTTGTGCAACCATTAAAAGATAAACAGAAAGAGGAAAACAAAACCAAAACAACAACAATAAAAAAAGAAAGAGAAGAACTATTTTTAAGGTCTATCACTGTTTTCAAGTTTAGTGCTGACATGCCTGCCTAAAGCTGTCTACTAAACTGGGATGAGTAGTCAACATCTGTTCTGAATTATTTATTTATTTTCGATTGCAGAAAATTGGCAGTTCCCATGTCCCTAAGAGAAGGATAATTGTAATTATCTATGATGTTGTGAAAACTGTTTCAATGGCTCAGCAGTTACTGAGGGCCTGGGGTTTTTTCCTCTCCTTCCAGCTTATATATTCCAGTGTGTATATGGATGTAGAAAAAAAATAAACTTTCAGGTTCATTTTGTAATTTTTATGTGATTTTTATCCCACTCTATACCACTTTGAATGAACTATAATGTTTTGCTAATTAGGGGGTCCAGAACATGCATTTTTAATATGCTCCTTATCATTAAACCTGATGAAATGGCTATTTGTACAAAGTCTCCATCTTTCAATATGCTGTGCTTGAATGGGCTGTTGTACCTGTGTGCACCTAGAATGACTGACATAAAGCATTAGAAAAATAGGCAGAATTAAATATTGCATAAAATTCTAATAATCAGTTATATATATATTTACCAAAAGTGAAAAAATGCTGATATCAAATTTCTGTCATTTTGCAGAAAGAAGAATCAAATATCAAATCCAATAAGTGAGTCATTTTCTCAGAAACCCATTTTTATTGCTATTTGAAATGCAATCAAATAAAATTTATAGTGAATCTTTTACTGAAGCTTGTGTCTCTAGCTCATCATCCAGACTACTGGAATTCTTATTTCCTGGCTTTCTGTAAAATGTAGAAAGGGTGAGGAAAGAAGTGCTTGTCCTGGAACAAAAAGAAAGAAAAATGGAGAAGGCATTGCCTAATATTTAGGAACAAAAATACATCAAATATGAACACAGAGGAAGGTGAAATATGGAGTTATCAAATATCCATGGATTGAGATAAAAGGCATACATGACTTCTATACACTGCCAAGTCCAGAGAATGTATCGATGAGAAATTATTAAGCACATAATGGTGACATGTAAACATAAAGAGTGGTGGGATGGAGGGATTTGTACTAACTTAACATCTGATGGGTAAGGAAAATATCAGGAGATAAATGCTAGGTCTGTACTAATAAACCAACAGTGCCAGGGATCATCTTCTGACATTGAGGCCAACTGGCACAGTCTGTCACATCCACGCTGTTAAACTCTCTTAGCCTCCAGCACAACATGGTCAGATCTGTGCTGCCATTTGGGAATGCTCCCCAACCTGTACTAACACTTGAACTACATCCAGAAATTTTCTGGCTGGTTGGCTGTGGCCAGAATCATGGGCATTATAGCAATTCACCAGCAGAGATGACTGAATCCCAGTGCTGGTTCTAGCTCCAGTTCATCAACTTATTATCTGTGTACAGCTGTGTTTTCCAAAAATCCTGAAATTTTATCAGGAAAAAAAATGTGTAGAAAGTACGTAGTGGTACATGATACTAGAAAAAAATCAAATTTAAAAGACCTTTCTTTCAAATAAGTTTGTTATAAAAACAAATTTACATGATCAAGTTTACAACAAAATAGGAAAATAGGTTAAAGTAAGGAAAGAAGAGATCAGAGTTAACTGGATATATTGTCTTTCTATAGCTGAAAGACACCCTCAAGTAGGCTCAAGGCACAAAAACATTATTTCCAGAAAGGTATGAAGAAGACATTATTCAGAGGACAAAAGAAACACCAGTGAAAAATACTGATATTTAGAATGGCAGATAGGAGACCCCAAGGACTTTAAAGGCATTTGGCCACATTTTGATACCCCAAAAGACCTAGAAAAATAATTGTTAATCTGGTTTTGTGCAGCCAGTAGATAATAAGGTGCTAAGGAAAGGGCAATATGGATTTGTCAGGATTTGACAAAATATGCCAAGCCATCTGAATTTTTTTCTTGACACATTAACTGGCCAAGAGGATATGTGGGAAGCACTAGATATATTTGATAGTCTGATTTATGAAATTCTTTTGATGTGGATGGCATTTTTACAAATGAATTTAGGAAATGCAGTCTTGATCAAATGCAGCTGATGCAGATGAAAAACTGGCTGGGGGAAAAAACCTTCGTACTCAGAGAAGAATTCTTAGTAGTTTTCTGCCAGACTAGAAGACTCTTTCATATTGGCCCCAAATACAGCAGTTCTGGGATGTGTATTATTTAATATTTTCATTAAAGACATGGATGACAGAATAGTGAATACACTTACGAGAAGTGGAAGGACTGCAGGCTGGGAGTGGTTATATCAATTTAGAGGACAGAAGAGTAACTCAGAGACATTATGGTATATTAGAGAATTAGGATGAAATCAATAAGAAGAAATTTCTGAAAGGCAACTACAAAGTATACTCAGGAAGGAAAAACAAAACATCCCTAAAAAATGGAAAACAAAAGCAGAGAAATATAAAAAATGCAAGTTAACTATAAACTGTATATGGCTTAAATGTACAGTCTTATAAGGAACATAATATCATTCTAACATATATTAATTTCATGTATTAATTGTGTGCAGGACTTACAAATGTAATTATCTAATTCTGTTCAAACTACTGAGGTCTTTGATCCAGTTAGTGTGTGTAGAATTTGCACCAGTCGTTAACAAGCAGGCTGGCAAACACTGTAGAGTCTAAAAGAGATCTACAAAGACAACAAAAGATCACAAAAAGATAAATTGTCAAGAAAGGATGAAAAAAAGTTTAGTCCAGAAAACAGAAAATCAGGAGACGTAAACTGTATTCAAATCTGTGAAACAAATACAGGCTCACACAGGCATTAAAAAGGTTTCTGAGTCTCAAAAAATGTAATTTTATCCATTTTTTTTTTTTTAATATGTATGTAAATCCAAGGTTTTTGCAAGTTTGTGATGAATCAAAGGTTTTCCAGACTGTGAATTTGATTATATTTGTGATCTTCACTGCTAGTATCAGCTTTCAGGGTCTTTGGCTTCAGGGCACATCTTCCAATATTGTCTGCTCTGGGGCTTGGAGTCCATGACTTTGAGCATCCCCAGGACAGCCCCATTACTCCTGCATTCCCCAGGGCTTAAGCTGCCTTGGGCCCCATCATCCAAATCCTTTTCAGCAGTGTGAAGCCTTGATAACAGGGAAATTAATATAAAAACTGTTATTATGTTTTTCCATGCTGAAATTAGGTTTATATAACAGTTAATTACTACTTCTTGTATTAATTTACAAATAACATTTCCCCCTCCTGCAGGAAGAACAGGAAAAGGAACAATCCCAAATGTTATAATCAGCATCTCTCAGTACCCGCTGGATAGAATACAACAATGGATTTGTGTTGTTAAAGCAAACCCAGGTGTAGATTTTATAAAGGGGAGACTGGGAGGGGATGGAGGGGACTGATAATCTCATTTTCTCCATGAATCCTTGCTGAGTGCAGTGCAAGTGTTTGGGGTGGAGAACAGTCACTGCTGTGTAACTGCACTGCCCATTGTGCACTGCCCCTTCTAACACACAGGTCAAATTAAATCTGTTGTGAAAAAGGAATGGAAAGATATGTGAGGAAAACAAAGATGTAACATCCTACACCTGCAGGAAATATATCCTTGAGGGACATAATTCCCCAGCTTCAAGAATTTAGGAGCAAGCCCTGTGTATCAGCAATGTGTGGTTTAGACGGAGCCCTGCTCATTTAATACCATTTTTCCTAGCCTTAGGGGAAAGTGTTTAGAAATCTTTGAGTATATGGGTGTTTGCAAAGAGGCAGGATCCATGCACAAGGCATATTTTAAACACAGCTGAGGGCTGTACTCCTGTGGTCTGTGACTGCTTCTGCAGCTGTGGTAGATCCCTCCATGCCACACTGGTGAGGAGAGAGTGCAGGCCACGCTGGGCAAATTTCTGTAGCCTCAGACCCCTCATCCTCTGTTACACTGGTGGAATTTATGGCTAAATAAAGCCTCTATAGTGTGAAATGCTAATGTAACCCAAATACATGAGCTATAATCCATAGCCTGGAGGAAGGTCTCTTATCATTACGTCTGGGAGTGTGCTACTTTTGTGGTAAAGAGTTAGTTTTGCTAGTAAAATAAGGCAGCTCCTGCCTCCAATCATAGGTGTATATTGTATGCATGCTATTCTGCTGAATTTTATGTACCCTAGGGTTTCTCTGGGTTTTAAAATGATAAAAATAAGGGGATGAGGACAAGGCTGCAAGGTGATACTTGATATAATAAAAATCTAGCATACTTTGGTGATGTTAAAAGCAACTGAATGAGAAATTGTTTTGACTGAAATAGACATGAATAGTGTTATAAGTCTAAAAGATTAGAGACTTTATTACAGTCTCAAGAAAATGATAGATGTGGCTTTTGTTCTGGCCACCTGCTGCTTCCTTACTGAAGTGAAATCCAGTTTAGTTTTATTTCAAACTCATAATTATGCCACAACTGGTTTAGCTTTTCAAAGTCCAAACTTTGAGAGTCATAATGCTGAGATTCTTGTGTAAGCACAGCCACAATTCTGCACAAAAGAGCAGATAAGCAAATACATATCAGGTAACTGGCACATTGCAAAATAATTATTAAGTCAGTTTTCTCCTGTAATTTGTATTTATTGAGAGGCAATGGTTAATCCCAGATAGTTTTTAACCTCTCAAATAAGGTCGGGGGAAAGGCAGAGGCTAGAGGAATAAAGAAATACATCTATAGATAATTTCATGTTGAGGTGAGTTTGTTAAACCAGATACTCTGAAGCTAAAGAGTTTCACAGAAGAGTTTTCACAGAAAAGAGGAAAGAGCCTTTTCAACTTCCCAAGAGAAGGCAGCAATAAACTGGCTTGATGATCACTGTTGTTAAATTGAGCCCCTTGGGATGCCAGGTAATTTGCTGGTAACGTGAAAGACTTGGTCTTTAGCAAGGCTGTTTGAATGGCTGTCTGGAGGTTCCGTCTTTATAGTTCCAAATTCTCCAGCACCTTTCTTGCAGGGGGATCTATTATGCTGCAACAGTCAGTTGATGAACTGCAGAAAGTTAGAGAAGGCAAAAGGCCATTTTCACTGCGTGGGCTGGATTCAAAAGCACTAAGACTAGCAGGCTGGAGGGAGAAGAGATGCTTTATTGTTCATCCCGAGAGTGACAGTGGAGTCACAAAAGGGAGCTTCAGGGAGAGAACATGTATTTAGAGTGCCAGGTAGTTTCTGGAGATATAATCTATTTTTAATAAAATTGCTAATTTATCAAAACTACAGGAAGTTTCTAGAATTTCTTCATATACTGAGAAGTAGCTCAACTAGTCTGTTAACTCTCCACCAACCACTTAAAACTATTTTTTCCCCAAAAGCCTTGCCGAGTGACTTAATTTCAGAGATCCTTGCTTTAAAATATTCATACAGAGGGTTTTTTTAATACTTTACTACTTTCACCTTATAGGTTGTAAATGCTGAAACAACCCATGGATCTCACTGGGCTATTGCTAAGTTTAGTGCACATTTTTCTCCAGAAGAGACAACTACATTTTTCCAATAACATTGGTTTCCTCTTTTTGAGGTCACTCGGTTTTCTTCTCAGTAATTTGGAAATCTCAAGACTTGCCATACCTAAACCCTGTTTCTCAGACAGGAAAAGAAGGCACTTGTACTCTGATCAAATCAAAACTATCATTTTTCATTCCAGCTCTCACAGACTATTCGAGTGGCTTGGGTTGGAAGAGACCTTGACAACCATCTGGTTCCAACCCCTCCTGCCTTAGGCAGGGACACCTGCAACTAGATCAGGTTGCTCCAAGCCCCATCCAACCTGGCCTGGGACAATTCCAGGGCTGGGGTAAGAGCAGGACAACTCTGTCTTAAATGCCATGGTTTCTAATCCCTGTATTAGAAGCCATGTATCCATGTTCTACCTTTTTATTAAGAATGATGCAATAATGGATTTGTTTTCCTTCTGATTGACAACTAACCACTGACCCAAGCAATTGAAGAGAACTGCAATTATAATTTAGCAAAGAAAAGTGATGATGTTTTAATGGTTCTTCTTAAAGAACATTTGATTTACTGATATAGCAATGGGTGCCAATATTGAATGAACACTTATGAAATATTTCTGTGAGTAGGAACTCAAGTAAAATAATTTAATTCTACATTATAGTTTTTTGCTCCCTTTGTGTTTGCCTTCTGTGAATATTCTATAAAGTGAATTCAATGGCAGCATGCATGTGATAATAGTCAGTTTAAGCAAATATTGGAGAATATTCTGATCCTATAAATACCAAAATTGGAGATGCAAATATTAGCATTGTATTACAAATATTTTAATTAATTTGGCATTGGTACTCATCCAAACTTTTTTTTTTCACCAAAACTTTATAATTTGTATTACAATCTGGATGAGTAAAATCTATTTCTCTCAGCCTTTTATAACATGGGAGTTGTATGTTTGTGGAAGACAAAAGAAATACTTTTCTGCAGAATCAGATGCGGTTGCATCAAAATAGCACCTAAATAGATACATGGTCTAGAACTGTGGCATTAATACCCTGAACTTTGCTTCTGTGTGTCAGCATCCTGGGTCATTCTTTATGCAGTCAGCCAACCCCACTCTGAGTTGAAAAGTCACAAAAATCTACAGTGATCAGACACTGTTGCACTGTTCAGGTCTACTATTGAACAGCAGTGGCAGGCATTTTTAAGTCTGGTTTTGGTTTGGTTGTCAGTTTGGGGTTTTTTTTCCACAAGAATGCATGAGTACCTGGAATCTGTGAACTTTGAAGGATGATAGAAGGCCATGGGAATTACTATGCTATAGCAAATATTGTCCAGATAGTCACAAATTGTAATTCTGACAGAAAGCCAATATCAAACACTTCAGGTAAATAGAATGCGAAAACTTCTTATGGAAAATTGTGTTATAACCTGTCCAGTCTAAAACTCTTTCATTTAGTGATTGTCTCATATTATGAAATGCCTTCAATAATTAGAGGTGACCATTCCAAAATGGTCAGAGTTATAAAATCTTATTTTCTCTTCTGATAATCCAGCCACTTACTAGTCTCAAGAAAGATTTATAGATTGTATTGAAGAGAAAGTAAAACCATAAAAAAATTGCGTTGAAAGCACAAGTCCCTTTCTTAATTATTTTTCACTGGAGGGCACAGGGATGGTGTCAGAAACAGGAGAATAAAACTCAAATTTTCAGACAAGCAGATTTCATGATGCAAATACTTAAATACTAGTGGAACTTGATAAAATTTATAATTAAACCAAAAATCTGTTTCCTTAAATAAAATACATTTCAAGCTATTAAAAACATGAAACCAATTACTATTTGCAGTTGATTTTTAATAGAATCTTCTCTTTAGAAAATGCTTTTCAGATTTTAAGCTTTAATTTTTCTTTATCCTTCATCTCCTGTTTAGTTTAAAGGGTGATGGTTTCTTCAACCTTCCCATAGAAATATTTTTCTATTTTTCTCATCAAATCATTCTCACCTCAGAATTATATTAGGATTTTTTTTTCACACCATGAAGTAATCTAATCCATATGTGAACCAAGGCTCTTTTTTAACTTCTGCTGAGTTTAAGTTAAATGTTTTCAGAGGATGAGTAAGATACATTTACAAAGCATAGATTGCCTGTGGAGTCTCCAGAAATATTCAGTTTTCATAAGCTGTTTGAAACATAACATTGCAAGAGAATAATGAGATGTGTGGTTAGCGAGGGAAAACTTGAATCAAGTTGTGTCCTGTAATTCTTTTGTTTCTTGCCTTTAAGTTTTGGGGGGTGTGTTTTTCACTTTGAAGGTTCTAGTACCTGGTCCTTAATAATATCTCTGTTTTGTTTCGTTTTGTTTCAAGATCAACTGCTCCATCATCTCTTTCTGTATTTTATGTATCCAGTTGCCAATACATATTTTTCAAGTGTCCTTTATAACAGCAGCAAGTGTTGATCATATCCCAAGCAGCTTCCATTATGCACAGATTATGGAGGAGAAAAGAGAAAACATAAAGGCACTCACACTATTATATTAATTACTAGGAAAGCAAGAAGCCCATATGCTTAAAAATTTGTACATATGTTCCTTGGCTATTTGCTCTCCCCTGTGCAAATTTTCTGTTAAAGCTGAATTTGTCATTTTTTCAATTTGTTACTGACAGTTGGCAAGAGTTGTTCCTCCTGTCTGAAGACTGCCAACATAGCTGCTCAGGGAGAAGTAAGGACCTCTCTCAGTGCTCTTGAAAGAATGAGGCTGAATACCCTTTCCCACACACTATATATAGAGAAATATATTATTTGTTTCCCTAATTAATAAATTTCTTCCATCTTTCTTCCTTATATACTGTCTCTATGCAGTAAAAAGCAATGACATTTATTGAATAGCAACAACTTTGAAAGCTGTCCTTGCACTCTAAAGCATACGCTCTACAAAAACCTTCCTCTCCTCCACTTTCTCCCATAAAAGTGTGGTTACAGGGACAAATAGTACACAAAACCCTGGAGAATGATCAGTAAACTCACTTCTGCATCTAATGATATAAATATCTCTGCTCCCACGGAGAGTCATTTACTGGAAGAGTTATTTAAGCATTTTTATGAATTCTTCTGCTCCAGAGACAAAGCAGAGAATTGTGATCTGGCAGCCAGACTCTAAGGCAAATGGGAAATATCAGTAAGAGCAGCCTTTGAATGAACATGGATGAAAACATGGGAACAATATTATTTCCACTAGTGTCTCATCTAGCCAAGAATCTGCTTGCTCGTGATTAGTACAGTGATCCCCAAGTGTAAAGAGTATTAGGGATAGCTATTGTTTAGTAATTTTGGATGGCGGTGACCATTCACCTGTCATTGAGTGCATCATACGAATAAAACAGCATTGATATTTGTTCAGCTACCCCTAGACAAATTGTCATATCCTAACCATGTCCATTCCCTGCTAGCTTTTAAAAATGGGCATTTTAGGGAACACATACATGCATACTGCCTGTTTGCTGCAGTTCTTGAGCCACATTAATTCCTGTACACAGCTGAGGGATTGTGTCAGATCTCAGAACAAAGCTGTGCCAGGAGACTTTCCAGTAATTTATCAGAATGGACAACTGAATGCATGGCCTATGCCTGGACCTGATTTAATCTCCTGCTCTTCTACTCTATACTTACTATATATATATATATANGAGTTTTACAAGACTGTTAGAGACCATTCCTACACAGTTTTTATACTGGGTGTGCATAAATGTGCATTTGTGCATATACATATATATATATATACACACGCATAAATCCACACACATATACATATATATATATATGTATATGTGTGTGGATTTATGCGTGTGTATATATATATATATGTATATGCACAAATGCACATTTATGCACACCCAGTATAAAAACTGTGTAGGAATGGTCTCTAACAGTCTTGTAAAACTCAGCCTCAAGCTCCATGTCATGGTATCTTCCCTGGCTAAATGAAAGGCAGTGCGAATATGCTGATACATGCTGCAATCACACATCTTCTTACAGTGTAGACATACCATAATAATGAGTGTCAGTTAAGGTCTTGGTTCAGCTCTAATCATTTTGCACTGCTCTGCAGTACAGCGAATGCATTTCATCTGCAAGTGGAGAGTGCTCCCAGCAGAGGAAAAGTCTCTACTTGTATAGAGGCAGCACAGCTGATTCCCACAAATACCTTGTCAACCCTGTGGGATGGACATACACAGGATGAATAACAGAGAAGAAAGAGAGCCTTTCACCGGTCTCATAAAAATGCTATAAGTTAGAGAAGCCCTCAAGCTATTTTAAATGAGGTCATACTACTACTGGCTTTTTTATCATCCTTTCTGAGTACAGGCCCTGTTTAATTGTACGGTCTTTGAAAATGAAGCAAAACAAACGCTTGTATATTAATTCTGTCAGTGGTGTGCTGGGCAGAACTCAAAGGTGGATCTGTGGCTTTTATCTTTTGTTGAGGAGAAAAAGGGAGGACAGAATAATTGTCCATGCATAAAAGTGTCAGGGCCACCATGGGTCTCTGGTTTTGATGCAGAAATAAAGGCAGTAAGGTAGCGGAGAAGATGCTGAGAAAGCTGAGGGGGCACTGCTTCACTGAAAACAGCCCTATGTGAAAACAGCCCTATGTGAGCTCTACTATTCAGACATTTTTTTCTCGAACATTCAAATGAGTTATTCTATGAACAAAAAGGGAAATGAACTCAGGTCTTCTGTAAATTACTGTCTTACATACACTCATCTATTCACCACAGAGTTTATTACTTTGTCTCTATTTCCCAGATGCCCATTAACCTTTCAAATATTTCTTTTGTGCACATCTGCATGTTTAACCTCCATCTCTTCCATCTGCACTCTCCTTTTGGTAGTGTTCCCTCTAACTCCTGCCAGTGACAGACAGGATTTGAACAAGTTTCTTCTGAGTGGTCCAAGGGCCAGACAGCCAGCCAGGATTAAGGGGATGGTTCATTAGCAGCAGGTCAACCAATGGAAGAGCTCTTCCTGAATATTTCCTGGCACTAACTGGAGCTTTTCTCTGTGGCCAAGCCTCTGATTTTACTGAATTTTATTATCCTCCAGGGTTCAATTCCTTTGGCAAATGTTGAATCTGGCTAATGGGTTCTGAAGATATTAGATGGATATAGCAGACAGTGTGTTCATGTAAGATTCTTTTCTTTAGGAAACCAGGGTAAACATGGATTTGCATTTTGTGCGTTGCAGTCACAAGACAGCAAGACAGACATTATTATATAACATCAGACTAATTGTCTGTTTTGTCTAGTATCCAGTGGCAGTACTATTTGCTTCAGATGATGTTGCAAGAAATACTGTAGTAGGCAATTAGGGATTAACCTCTCCATAACAGAAGTTTCTTAATTCCCATCAGTTAGTGATTAGCTTATGCTCTGAAGCATGAAGGTTTATATCCCTTATGAATTTTTGTTTAATCTAATATAATTGCAGATGTTCTTGTTATCCATATAGCTGCTTATCCTGTTTTGTTCCTTTTTTTTTTTCTTTTGATCCTACTGTGTTCTTGGCCTCATTGATATCCCATGGTAATAAATATTATGGAAGTAAAATCTCTATTCCCAGCATTGTCCCTTATTTTAGAATATAATTACAGAGAAGTATATAGAAAATAGGGAAGTTGTGCAGATGGGAATATACACTTTGCATATAGACATTGTTTTCTAAGCAGGGAAATGTGAACTCATTCAATATGCAAATATTGAAATACTTGATTGTTCTCCTTACTACAGAGGGTAGGATTTATCCTGCCTAGCATCAGTATCTGAGTATGTCACCTCAGATTCTGTTTTGTAGTGAAAAATATAATTTGGGGAAAAATATATCTGAGTTATGGTAGATGTCCGTAGTAAGAAGTGATGGAACACACTGTGAAAGTATCACTTTCCCTCTGTTCACTATGATACTAATTTTGAAAACAGTTTCAGGCATAGATGTTTATAATAAAGACATCTATTTTTAGTCAAATTAATAATTATGAATGGTTAAATTCCAAAATGCAGTGTAAGAGCTTGGATATTTCCAGAGGTTCATTTTGCCTGATAAATTCTGGCTCTGTAGGAACCTGTCTCTGCTGACTACATACAGAGCACAGTACAAATTAATTCCTGACTTCATGAAAGTCATCACAGAGGCTTTTGCCTTGTCCAGTCATGTCTGATTTCCCTATTCTGTATTTCTCAATTTATGTTTTAAATATGCATGTGTGCATTCCTTTTCCTATATGTAAAGTGAGTATTTCCTCAATCGCCGACTTAGGCAGGGCTGTTCATGCAGTCAAGGTGACTCAGAGGTGTTCTGCCTTCCATTCTGGGAAGAGAAGCAGCGTATCTCTGGCAAGAATTTAAACTTCTTCTGTGGGAGAAACTGAAAGAAAAGCAAGCCAGGTAAGTAAAGGTAGGGGTAAGTACCCTTACTCCTAACCTCAACAGGTAGCATGGTGGAAGACTGGTCACAGTATCATTAACTTTCTGACCGTTCTTCCTTCCCTTGAAAGGAGTGAAGTGAGGATGACAGTACAGTAGCATCTCTGGCTTTGAAATTCTGCTAGAAAAGACTTTGAGAACTAAAGACTTGTGAATCTCTGTCATCACAAGTGCCCATTTCCATTTTGCCATCTCACCTTTTCGTTTTCTTTATGATCTGAGACACATACTCCACTTTTAATCCTTAATTACAGAGTGTGAAAGTGTAACCTTATGCATATCTGTGTATTTGAGCAGCTTTCAAGTTCACAAGGAAAAGATGCCAAGGAAGAAAGTTTTCCCACTTTGAACAATAGGAAAATACTCTCTAAACTCATTCATTAAGGGTTGTGATTCGGTAAAAGAAAGAGCAAAACAAGAAATAAACAAAAGAAAAACCCAAGCAACAACACAAGAAATACACACAAAAAGAATACACAAAAAAAAAAATAGAGAACAAACACTTTAATATTTTTCTATATACTTACTGACCCCAGTCACATCACTAAGGGCTCTGATGATGACCAGAACCCAGAAAGGTGAGGGAGAATCTTCCAGTGCTGGGAGCCACTAGATCAACTCAGCTGCTCCCTTGAGAGCTCCCAGGGAGCCAGAGAGGATCACATTTGGGTCCTTAACACCAAGGGATGTCAACAGAAAATTAGAAATCCACGTGGGGATTGGATGAACAAATACCACTGTAGTTTTGGGCTGTAAACATTAACGTGACCTTTGTGCTTTGACTCCAGGGCAACCTGAGGCCATCTGCTGTGACTTGCTGTCAGCCTGCTCCACGCACACCTGTCCTACCACATCTTAGAATATATAAATACACAGGCATATATGATGTAATATAATTTGATTGTATTGATCCTGACTCATTTTGGTGCTCCTGAGCCACAAGGAACCAGGATGATTAGAAATCTAGGACATTATCTGGTGAACCTGGAAGCCTGACTGGCAGTTCTTCATTTATTCTGGGTCTCAAAATACATAGGCAAGATAGGTGAGAACTGGGACATGGTTTTGCTCATTTAGGTTGTTTCTTTCAAAATGATACCTAAACTGACTGATGACTGTTAAAAGTACCAAGTTTCTCAAGGTGTTTTTTCTTTTCTCAAAGTCATGATCCTGTGGATGGATTCAGTAGGAGTGGCTCACTGATGGTAGACTTTTGTTTAAATGCATTTGCTGAAAGATTGCTTGGATTAAGTATGATTTGTTCTATTTTCAGTCAAAGAAAATAGCTGTTATTTTGCAGTAACATTTAATAAAGGCTTTCTGCAAACTAGTCAATGGTGTTATATTATATCTCTGTTACAATATTACTAATGGAAAATGGCAACCTGAAAAATAAAGTAAAATCAAATTGGTTTTGTTCAGAGGAATCATTTTGATTTCCCAGAAAATAATGAGCCCATCACTATATGTTACTTTGCATTTACTTTTGAATATGCAAAATAGCAATATTGTCTCTGTCTGCTTAATTCTGTTTGACAATAACAAAATAAATTTGCTATTGTTTATTAGAGATTTTCAGGGAAGCCAACTAACTTGTCTTAGATTTGAATTTCAAATACAACCTTTTTAAAAAACATAGGCAGAGATATTAATCTAAAATATTGATAAGAAATTTACATCGCAGAATACCTAATTGTAGTCACAGTTCTCACATTAACAGTCACTTGCTGTTTGCTTTTTAGAATTAAAATCACAATGAGCTGGCACTCTCAGGTGTATTTCAGCATATGTCACTTTTGCATATGAAAGAATAAATGCATAGAGGTATCTGAAAGCAAAACAAAACAAAGCAAAACAGCATCTTTATTTTAGAAATACCTTTCATTGTTCACAGGACTAACAGCTTCTGGATCATAGAGGCTTTAGACACTAGAATTTGAGCAATTATAGCTAACTTTTATATTATACCTAATTCAAGCAACATATCATAGTTTCATACATCTTGAAGTTTTAATGCAAAAACATATAAAAATAGTTCTTTTATTATCACTCACTTAAATACCATTTTGGTGGTGGAAGAGGTGGAGGCAAAATAAGCAATACAGACTATTGTTTTACCATATATAGGGAAGATAATATTTTTTACTTAAATGAACAAGGGGAAGTTGCAGACAAGACAAAGACCTTTTTAAGAAGTACATTGTGGTAGAATAAAAAGCAACAATTTTCTGTAAGGAAATTTCTGCTTAGAACCTAGGAAGATTCGCCCCCCCGCCCCATGATTAAGTAAGTCAAAAGAGAAAAATATTGTCCTGGGAAATTGTGGAATATCCATCCACAGCTAAGCAAAACTTGGTGGGACCTGATTAGGTCCAAATTTGGATTTGCCTTTGAAGTTGGCCCTGCTTTGAACAGGAAGTTGGATCACAAGACTCCTGAAATCTCTTTCCATCTAAATTATTCTGAGTTTCTGATTTCAAGTAAATGTAGCCTGAAAATCAAAATAACAAATTGGAAGAGAACTAAATATTAATATGAGTTCAAACAAGTGGCATGGGATGTGCAATGTAAATTAACACTGTGTAAAAAGGGTCAGTGCTCTCTTCAGTGTCAGCCTCATGCTCGATTTATTGTAGTATTGCATTTTCAAGTGCAGTCATATGGGAAAATTCCTGAAGTGTAAAACTGATATGTTTGGTAAAAAGATAAGAATGAATTTGCTCCTCCCTTTACAGTGCTAAACCCCACAACCCCTCAAGGTTTCCCTCTCTAGACCACAGAGACAACTTACTAAGTTTTGTGAAAAAAGGTTCCATATTTTAAATATTTCTACAGCAAAGAAGTTTCAAGTGTAACACAAGATCTTGCAGGCAGCTGCAAAGTGTATTTATCATGGTTGTGACCACGTACACAGTAGGTAGAAAAATGGTGTTTGGGACAGGCAACATTGACTCAACCAGGATTAGGGGTCATGTATTTAGAATAAAAGGTATATGGAATTACTGTGAGAAATTTGGACCTACTCCTTATATTCTTCTAATAAACCTAAAATTACTTTTTTTATTGTGAATATATGTTGAATAAATCCACTGCTTAGTAGTAAGCATATTTTTCCTTTTCAGAAGCTGCAGACAGACAATGATTTGCAGAAATCTTTATGAAATTCATCAGGAAAAAACAATATTTGGATATGAAAGGGAAAAAAAATCATGACTGAACTTGATTAATTAACTTTATTTATGATGTTTTTGTTTGAACCAGTAAATTAACAGGAGTGGACGAAGCAATCCAAGTAAATAAAAAAATCAGATCTATTATGTGCACACCACTGTATACCTGAAATGCCAGTGTATTTTATTCAACATTTCAGATATTATGATGCATCTCTCCAGAGCCTCCATATGAATTTTTTTTATCATGCAAGCTAATGATGATTTTGACAAATGACTTGACACAATTTCCGTCCTTCTTTGAATTATCAAGTTCTGGGGTTTCTTAGAAGGAAAAAGATTTTGATGTCCTGTTTTCAATGAATGACAATGGGAGATGGATGACTAAATATTTCTTGAATATACATTATCATGTGTATATATCATGGATTGTATTGAGAAGCTTGTTTAATGAACAGTATTTCCTAGATAACTTTTGAAGCATTTTAAGAAATATGATCATTTCTATTTATTTTGAGCTACTAATAAATCATGGTTTCCTCATATATTTTGTAGCATAATATTCTAACTACTGTTACTGAAATATATTTAGTGAATCATCTATTATTTCCTTCAATTTCTGAGGTGATATAGATTCTAGTGTTTTATTAAATAGGTTTGAGATTATCAGGTTGTCATCTTCAAGGTTTTTTCCTAAGTACAAGGAAATGGTCAAAAGACACATGCAGCTGTTTACAGAGGTAAGGCAGAAAAAACTCTTCAATAATATTTTAATGCCTCAACACAGAGGTGGTTATATATTGATGGCTTTCCAGATCTTTGTTGAGCTTTACATTTGGCAGCTGTATGCCACCTACAAAACCTTCCTGTCTCATCATCATGTCTGCTTTTTCTCATAACAGGAATTGCTCAATGTATGTAGGAAGTGCTTCTCAGAGCAATTTGATAATGAAGTAAACCCCCATAGCAAAAAAAAAGATTTTGGCAATATGATTTAACAAGAATGGTATATGAAAAATATTGATTTTTCCCCTTCAACTGATAAGAAAATTGCTGGATGAAGTGGTAATCAGCACTGCCATCCTTAAGTGCTCAGCTCAAGGAGAGGAACTCATCAGGCTGATGCATTTTCTTTAAGGTTTCTCTGTAAATGGACAAAGGTTATTTGGTGTCTCTACTGAGATTAGCAACACCCACCATGCTGAGCACCAGGAAATGCATGGCATTAAGAAACACGATGGATAAAGGATCAAAGGATACCAGAAACCCTCTCTCTTGGCGTTGGGAGTTCTAAATTGGGTGCTCCCATGAAACTCAAAAATGTACGTGATGTGGACAGCATGTAAGAGCTTCCTTGTAAGCAGGATGTGGTAGTTGTGATTTTTGCTTTTGAGCCACAGTTTACACTGGGTTCTCATCCTGGAAGGTTTTGTATCTACATGATGGATAAAAGCCATGTGGCTGTGGGGTATTATAAGAGAATGTATTTCCATTCCTCTCATTAACTGGCCCCACTGTGCAGACAGGAACACAAATGGTGGGATCATGGAGGGAGAAAGAATTGCATCTCCCATATGTTGATAATTCAGTGACCTGAGGATGAAGAGTCCTAGGTTGTTTATACGTTTAATGCCAAAACACTCATGAAAAATAGGATATGTCCCTCTCTCGCCAATTTTTTTTCAGAAAAGTCTGAAAAACAGATAAAAGACTTATTATAGACTATGCCTGCTGGATCAGAATAAGCAAATCTGCTTCTGGTTAGCTATCACACTACAAGAAGATCAATGGAGGACTATAGCTCGGTAATTATTTCTTCTCTTTGAATCCACATTCCTTTAGCTGATCAATGCATGAAGCTAAGGTAGCAGCTCTGCAAAGAACGGCAGATGCATATCAAGAATTTGTAATGTAATCTATGAAATTCACTCACAGCAGGATATGATTTACCAGGAGCCTATTGATTGGGGAATAAATGTTATTTTACATTTAAAAGAATACATTTCAATAATTCTGGAGCTTCAACTCCTAGGTTTTGAAAGGTCCTATTTTATTCAATATAAAAAAATCCTGTGATTTTATTACATCATGCATACTACCCAGAAAACCTATCAAAGTTTCTTCAGAGGTGTGACATTCCCCATTTTGCCTGTAGTTTGAGGCAAATACAGTTACTGGCAGCGACTTTTTAATTCTTTGAAAACTGCTGTTTTGGGAACAGAACCTTCACTGCTTTTAAGCACCACAGATCTGTAGATCAAAGGCAAAGAAACCAATTTGCCAATTAACACTATGTAAGAACCTGGATGAGACTGCTGCCTTTTTCACAGAGCTCATCCCACAGGAGCACAGGACACACCATGCCCTGCTGAAATTAGAGAGCCATGTCAGAGAGGTGTTGTGTTAAAAGGCAATGAGAATTTGTCTTGGAGCTCATTAATGAATTCTTCCTTCAGTACACCAACCCATTTCATATGTTTCTTGCAATTCCTTTTTTTTCTCTCAAGTAATGCAATATGCTTCTCCTTAGACAATCCAAGGTTAACAGTATTCCTTATAGTCTCATAATATTTTGCTGATTGGTTATATACCAATAATTTTTTCCACAAAAAAGCTTTCAATTAACCCCCCAGTGATTGGGAGGTAGAATTTCCAGATTAGTGTTGGAGAATTCCACCTCCTATCACCAGGGGTTTAATTGAAAACTTTTCTGAGAAAAAATAATTGGTGCAAAAACATCAGTAAAATAACCTAAAATTCAAGGGACTCTTAATTTCCATCTATTTAAAGGAAAGACAAAAAAAAAAAAAAAATTAAATAGGAACAGTGAACAAGTAATAAACAATATTATTACTGCAAAACCAAGATTAAAAGGAAACTTGTGAAGTGGCCCTGCAAAGTCACAAAATACAGGAGAACTTACCTTTAAGTTATCATATAGTAAAAACAAGCAAGAGAAATTAGCTTGTGTTAGAAACTGTTTCAGAATCAGGTGATTTGCTTCAGATTCGGAGACATAAATCACATTTTAATAATCTCTCTCCCAGTATGAAGCCTCCATACAATCTGATATGTAGGGGTTTTTAAGTAGGTGCTTTCTTTGCATAACAAGAAGCCTGCAATAAATTAAATGGAGCCCAGGAAATCTTATAATGCAGCTGTGTAAGGAAAGAAAATGTGCAACCTAAATATACTATTGCAAATATATATATCTTTGCTAATAATGAAAAACATCCAATGTGAATGAATGCATCTGTGTGCAATAAACCTGTCTGAAAATTGTATCTTCAGTATTGCTCAAATACATATTTTTCTTGCATTAAGTATAACAGACTTTGACCTGCAAATTATGAAAAAGATTAAGATATGCATCAGCAGAGAGATTTATGTCTAGTGTTGACAAATTATTCATTAAAGTTTTATGCGACAGGCCCAGAGAGAGTATTAAATAAGATTATTATGGCAGTTCTTATAAGTGTATTCATCTTGACTAAGAAGAGGTCGTGATAAAGTTTAGGACTGTTTACTTACAAAGCTTCTTTAATTAGGAAAAATAGAAATAAATGTTCTTCATTTGGCTTCTTTCACTGATTTCATCTTTATTAGTTCTCTCTCCCAATATTGTGAAAGATCAACATCAATAAAAGTAAATCTATTACATGCAATTTGACAAATCATTTGCTTAATGATTTCTAAATATAGAGAAAATATAAAATTTCCTTCTGAAATTAACAACACTCTTTTCCTTGTAAAAATAGGCAGACATAGCTTTGTATCTCAAGTGATCATTAGTGAATAAACAAGGTAATTATCTCTGAAAGGAGCTACTTTCAGTGAAAAACAACCATATATTTCACTGTAAAACACAGCACTCTGTGTTCTATTCTGCCATACATTACACTTTTCTGCTGTCAGGTGAAAATTCAACCAATGGCTATTTGATTACTTTGGAAACATTTGAATTGATTTTTATCACCTGATTTTGTACATCTGTAAGGAAGATATATGACCCCTCTTCTCAGAAGAACTGAACAACTTCTCTCTCGGTTTGATGGAACATGTAACTGGCAGGTAAAAGGGAGAGAAAACCACATTACCAATGGAAAAAAATGCTACTGAGTTTGGTGGAAAGGAGGACAATATAATTTTTAATAAATATTTCTTCTCTACTAATGTGGCACCCTGCAAGGGTCCGGAGGAACAGGAGTTCCTTTAATAATCACTGAATACCTCAAAATCTCTGCAAATAGTAATATTTGCAGTACTTTAATAATTTATAGTAGGTTTTTTTTTTTTTTTTCCACAATGCTTAGTGTGAATATGACCTGTAAAAATCAAGACTTGATTATTTTTTACTGAATGCTGGTTATCTTAACTGAGACTTCCATCCAGTGGCACTCTCTTTGTTGATTAAAGGTCACAACTAACCTGTTTGAACATAAAGTGTGGAAGGCAAGACTTTATGAGCACACCAAAAGAATAAACACCCCTGAGTAGCACTCTGCTTTCTGCCTTGGCTTTTACCCAGCAAGACATATTCTCTCTTACCTGTACAATTTAGTGCCAAACCACAAATGGAATATTAATTTTTTTTCTGAAAGGTTACAGTGGGAAGGAAGAATCTCCTCTACATGTAGAACTTCTGTTTTCCCAATTGCATCATCGATTTCATTCTACTACATAACCAGCCTGTACAGGCACTTTAACAATTGCTCACAGGTGTTTTCCTACAAAAACTGGTACAATATAATTTGGAATATGCTGCTGTGAGTGGCCCCACAATTTGTTGAATGATTAAAAAAAAAAGAAAAAAAAAAGATAAAAAATTGGCTGCAGTTTTTATCACTGCTTTCCGTTAAAGGGTAGGTGCTTTGTTCTTCGTGGTTATTTTTGTTGTTTTGGGTTGTTTTTTTTTTTTTTTTCTTTCTTTTTGTCCCTGAGCCTTTGTATTGCCTTTATATTATGTGTTTTCAGACTGTATCAGTGACTGCCCTATGCTTCAGTGTGACATGTTGCACGAGGGAAGACTAAGTGTCACCACATGCATTAAAAAGATGGCATCTCATTTTATTTTTCTTTCTACAGTAGCACTGAACAAAGAAAAAATCAGGGAAAAAAAAGGCTTTTGTGATATATTTCTAGGAAAAATTACAAACTTAGCTTCTAACTACATAGGAATATGTACTTTCTTGATGAATTCTGTTCTAGAAGGAATAAAACACCTTTGTCCAAGTATTTTCCCTCTCCTCTCCTCTCCTCTCCTCTCCTCTCCTCTCCTCTCCCTTTTAAAGCTTTTAGAAAAAGTATTTATTTAAAAATTAAGAAAGGGATTGCAGAAAACTGTCCAATATGCAAAAAAAAAAAAAAAATCTGTCCTTTATATGACTTTAGCAACAGCCCTGGGAAACTCATGCAGTTTAGAGCAGATGCAGTTGCCTCCCTAATCTTCATGATTCTTGCAGTTCTGCCTCAAAGCTGCATGGATGTAACAATGAGATTCCTTAAACAAAAACCTTTTCTTAGGAAAGTAAGCGTTTGTTCTCTGTTTCCCTGGATAGACGATTGTATGCTTGGATAATTAACACCCTGTCCTGCTCTTGTAGTTCCATAAGAATGATACACAGGAACAATTGTGCATCTTCTCATTAAAGCTGACTCATTTCCAGGAATTAAACACTCGAAACAGTGGCAAAGGAAACCCTGAACTGATTAAAATCAGGTGTCTAAGACCTCATTCTACAGCTATCTGAAAGCATGAGTGGATATATTGGTAAAACAGCACAACTGAGCCCACTTATTTTCTCCAGCTTTACTGTAATGGAGAAGTTGAACAGAGATACCCAGTAAAGAGGTGAAAAATTCATACTCTGGTGTAAAACTAAGCTTCAGCAAAGGAAATTTATGCACTTCCATGTGTGCAGAATATATGGCATGCAAGTCTCATAAATGTCACACAGTCCAAACCCCAGTAATCTTCCCATGCTAACATTTGAAAATGTTCCTGTTGTGCCAAAGATGTTCTAGCACGGAGCGTAGTCACTTTTGCATGATGTCTGTCATACACTCTAATTCTTGCCATCAGAATTGTTACATATACTTGTATGTACATTCTTATTTCTGCTTTTTATTCCATCATTTCTAATCTACTTTTTTGGCCTTCCTTCCTCCATTTGCATATATAATCCTTCTCATATTTTTCATTTTAAATCAATTCCTATAATCCATTAATGTGTAATAGCACTTGTCATCAATAGAAATGAAATCCCCAGCACATTGAAGGAAAGAGAATTTTCAGGTACTGGTTTCTAGTAGCAAGTTGTAACAGAAGCAGTGGGGAATTCTATTTGCATAAAAAAATCCATATTTGATGCAAACTGATGCAACTTTCACGATGGGTATAAAATTTTTCTCTACACTTGCACCATGGGCACAAAGCAGATAATACTCTATGACAGTGCTAGAGAATTATTTTTCATAAGCTTTTGTCTGAGATCTATAATAAAAGTAGTAGTGCCAAGATAATTAACAAGCTTCCTACTCTCCCACAGTAATATTAGAAATTAAGTGTAATGTTACAAACCCTTGTAACAGGAAAAAATCCAATATTTGGTGAGGAGAGTGGAATGCTTCATTGTAAAAGAAAAAGAATACTTTCAATGAAGTATGAATAGAATACCTAACAGTAAACAAAAAAAGAAGTATTTTAAATAAATGATGTTAGACCTGAAAAATCAAGTCTTCTTGTCATTCATGGATCCAGATATTTTTTTAGCTTTTGTATGACTGACAAGTAGCAGAATCTGAGAGTCCAGGCATAGCTGAGCAACAAATATATGAACATATAGATAGGGTGTGTGACGGAGTCTGAAATCACTAAATTTATCAGTACACACTTCAGCACTCCTCAACCAGACTAAAAACGGTGATCTAAAAAATTCCAATTTCTCGACTCCATGTCAGCAAAGCACTAAGATTTTCTGGCAGTACTCATGGTGTGATTCCCGTATCTTTGCATATGGCAAAGGAAGTCAGGTTTCCCCACTGGATGCATCAGCAGAAAAACAAGCAGTTTCAGTAAGCTCTGGCTGAATTTCACTGGGTGTTTTTCAAAAGCAATATATTCCTAATAAGCATTTTGGTCTTGCTGAATCAGCTCCTTCTGGGAAGAAAAAACTCCTAAACAACTTTAATCTGTACCCAATAGATATTTCACCTTGAGGATTTGTCAAGTTAATAGAGCCTACCCACTTAGAGAAAGAGGAAGGAGGCCTTTCTAATTGGTGCCTAACAGCTTACACTTAAGGGTCATTAAGACGAAATACTGAAGATAACAGTCTTAATGGCTCCAGTCCACTCTCATGGGGGAGCACTCAAGGTAGCCTGAACAAAGGGAACAAGACTGAAAGACCCAAAGACACAGCAGGATCTGGGCTGGCTAAGAGGATGCAGATTGATTTAGTTCTGCCCCAGTAACTTAAGAGGAGAATTTATCTCATTTGACTTGTTGTGAAACATAAGATTAGGTGCGAATAACTACGAGATGGATGGAGATGTAGAATGTAAAAGGTATGCATCATTGTTTTAAAATATGTGTTTTCTGATGTATATTGGAAAATGCTAAATAGAATTGATTGGTTTTAGGCAAGAAGCTGGTCCAACCCACCAGCTGAAGTTTCTGAACGGAATAAAGCACAGCTGCTTGAAACCCATTCAGTCCAACCCACAAAATGAAAAGCATTTAAAAAGAAAAATATAACCACATCCAAGAACTGTGGTTTCCAAGCTGCAACAAGAAAAGCCAAAGATGGTTCCACTCGCTGAACTCCCAGACCCCATCTGCACACCAGACACTGAATTTCAGCTCCAGAGCTGTCTCGTGGCTGCAATATGAAATACAACAGCCCCAGTAACTAAGGCACATCAGCTGCTCAGACATCATGCCCATTGGAGACCACAGTTGTGCTCACCACCCGAGCAGTGCAGAGGTTCAGCTCACCCTGTCCTGAGATGGGTTGTTTCTCATAACTCTTCTCTGTAAATACCCAGGACAGCTAATAAAAAAAGGTGAGGCAGAAAGCTCAGACAATTAGCTTTCCTATTTGTGAAGAAATAGCTTTTCTAAGCTTATTAATGGAGGATGAGATCTCCAGATACTATAAATCAGTATAACTCTGCTGATTTCAGAAGGGCTGTGCTGTCTTATACAAATAGAGATTACATTGTCTCTAATATTAAATAATAATAAAAAGTCTTACACTGAAATAGTCTTGTTGCATTTGGTGAAATACATGCTGAAATGCCATATGGATGTTTTCCTAAGCAAATTAAATTCAACTTTCATCTTCCTGCTACCTTAAAAGTTATTTGTCTTCTGTAGGATGCCTGCCTATTTCAGTTCACCTGATAGATGGTCCTCACTGAACAGATTTCAAATATTGCTGAGCTCAGAAAAGTTCAGCTTATCTGATTTCCTCTCTGATACAAGCCTTAGACTTTCGTTCAGTAGATCCCATAATAAGTCTAAAATCTTGTGCTTGCTAGAGCCTGCCAACAACAAAGACATCCTGGAAAAGACTTTGGGGTTCAAAAACTGTGGGATTAATTTTTCCCATTCCCTTCTTCTGGTATATGACCTACTCTGGTAAATAGTTTATCTATCAGTCAAGTATGTTAAATTATGAGGTGATTCTCCTCCTCTACTCTGCTCTTGGGAGGCCCTACCTGGAGTACTGCCTCCAGCTTGGGGACCCTTAGCACAAGGAAGGAATGGATGTTTGAATGCAGGTCCAGAGGATGGTCACTAGGTGATCAGAGGGATGGAACATGTCTCCTATGAAGAGCAGAGGGAGTTTGAGCTCTTCAGTCAGCAGAAGAGAAGGCTTAGGGAGATCTTATTGCAAATTTTTATCATATAAATTTGGTTTATAAGAAAGATAGAGAGAAACTTTTTATCAGTCTGTAGTGGCAGGACAAGTGGTACAAATCTTAAAGTGAATGAGGGTAGATTTAGATTAGACATAAGGAAAATATATTTTACAATAAAGGTGGTGATGCACTAGAACAGGTTGCACAGAGAAGCTGTGGATGCCCCATCCCTGGAAGTGTTCCAGGTCAGGTTGGATGGGGCTTTGAGCAACCTGGTCTAGTGAAAGCTGCCCACGCCCAGGGGAATTTGGGTCCGACTAGATGTTCTTTGAATGTTCCCTTTCAACACAAACCATTCTGATTCTACAATTCTATGATCTCTATTTGCAAAACAGCATACTTGAGTTATAGCAAAACTACTGCAGTGACCAAAAAAAAAAAAAAAAAACCACATTTTACAATCCTGGCATTTTGTAGAGTGCAGCTAATACTAGCACTGCAGCACTGAGGGGCTTTGGCTCACAGCTGGAAGCACTATAAAACTTTCATCCCTTAGGAATGTGCAAATTAAAAGTGATATATAACATTTACCATTGGTTACTATGGACTTAACCAGAGATGTTAGTACATTAACCATACTCCCAACAGACTCATGTAATACTTCAGCCAACATTCTGCAACTCTGATAAGAAGAGCATTTCCTAATGGCAAAGGATAATATTTAGTTTTAATTACATATCCTTTCTAAGTATGTGGCTTTTTGGAGATTAATCATGTGTAGAGCGTGATTATGGCTACATTTCATAATCAGGACTTGTTTAAAAAAATCATCTAAACACAATTTTGTGCTAAGGTTATTCTTGTCATCAGAACAAGGAAATCTAAGTAAAGATGTTTTAGCAAACTGAAGCATAAACTTAAGGAAAGCTATTTTGCTTTCACCTTCATAACAGTCAAATAAAATAATTTCTCAGGGTAACTCAAATGCCAAAGTCCTTTGTAGTATTCAACTTCATATGTTTCAAGTCTGGGGCTTCACTTTTCACAGCATGCTTACAATTTCCATCACATAAATCACAGAAAATGAAAGAGGATAATATACACAAGCAGTTCCTTATGACATTTCCAGCACACAGTCTTCATTATGTTTCTTCATTTTAAATAAAAATTAACTATGCTTAGAGCTGAGCAATGATGTTGATACATTATGCATATAAAACCAGGACTAATCTTTCAAGCACATACATCTATTTTGGACTGCACTAACTATCTGCAAAGAGACAGGATGATGGCATTAATACAAAACTGGTTCTTTCTTTTTTTGTTGCTGCTATATGCCAGGGAAAATAGCTGAGCAGATAATGATGTTAGAGGGATGGCCTTCCAAACATGTATGCTTTTTACTTTTTATTTCGTAGATTATGAAGGGCATATCTATTTTCTTACATTTCACTTGTTTTTCTGTTTAGAACTAGAAACGTCACAAAATAAATGTTTTGTTTAAAAATATTCAAATAGTTTAGCCTAAAAAAATGAGAGAGATTTTAAAGAAAAGCATTTGAATGAAAAAATTTTATTATCACTTTCACCATTAGGAGGCTCAAAAAAAACCCCAACACATTTTTGTTTGTCAGAACACAAACCCAGACATTCTGGTTTGGGGAATATTGACATTATTTGTATACCCTTCTTTTTAAAAAACTCACTTCAATTTTTTTTCCTGTCTCCTTCTCTTCCAATTTGTTTTGTTTAGCTCACCTTCTCTTATTTTGACTAGAAACCCTAATAGGGACATTTCAGAGAAATGAAATTTGAAAGTTTCCAACTCTCCTTTGAAAAGATGCTGATATGAAGAATTATTTTATGAGTAGAATGATACCAACAACTTTTTGACTGACTTTACTTTTAAGTCCCTCACTGTTGCCAAAGTGGTTTTGATCCTGAAAGATCTTCAGCTCTATGGATTTCACAGAAGAACTGGAAAACAGACATATTAAAGTCCAGAAAAGGACTTTGTCCTACTCACAGAACAGATGTCTTTTTCTCAAATCATTGTAGACTTTCTTAAAGTAAAAAGAGACTAGTCCAAGGAAGCAGGCAGATTTCATGCACTATTCATTTAAAGGATTCAATTCAAAGGTAGAAGATTTTTTTCCCCCTTAAAATTGCTGGTTTATCTTCACTGAGTATCAACAGAGTATAAAAGGGTAACTTAGACCACCAGATTTTCTGTTGATATCTCCTGTCCCAAGTCAAAGTGTCTTGATAAATGATCATGCAAATGACTATTGTTATGGGATGCAGAGTTCCAAACTCTTACTTAAGATAGAAAAACTAAGACTGCAAGATAGATAATAAAAGGATATATGCGATCATAGGTACTTTATAGGAATATACATATTTACACATGTATTCATCACATTTACATACAGTCTCACTTCATATGTGGAATGACTTTAGTATCATGCTAATTATGCCCCTCTAAGAATTAGAAGTGATTTTTAATGTCGCAAATAAGCATTCAAGGATAATAATACAAGTATGTTAAATGAAATGTCAAATGACTTCCAAAAAGCTCTTAAAATTAATAAATATGTATGAGATAAATGAGTCTGGTTGTCAAGTACTCCATGTAGAGATACAAAAGATTTACTTTATTTTCAGCTGGATTCTCTTACCACCTAAATTCAAACAAAATTCACTGGTTCCATCACGGTTTTGCAGCATGGCTCCCAGGAAAGGCAGATTTTCCTCAAAAGGAGATTGGGATGTCACAGACATGAATATCACCTACTGCAGCCTATTGCACATTTAATTCTTGCTCTTCTGTGCCAGTCATGTGGCCTGTGGTCAGCAGCTGAGGGAGGGACACCAGTAAGAGATTCAGATTACCTATTACAGGTTCCTGGAACAGGTGTTACTTCACTTAAGCAGTAGAAAAAACTCCTTTCTAGCTTAGGATGCCTGGGAACTATATGTAATCAGAGAATAGTGTTAGTCACCACTTGGACCTTTTGAGAAAACTGCTTGCGCAGAAATTTTTTCAAGTAGGAACTTGAGTGAATTCCAGTCAGTTTCAATTTAAATCTCCAGAAAAATGGGAACAATGGTATTTAAATTTTTTGCTTCTAGGGTATTGAAATTCTAATTTATCAAGTGTTTTGTGATCTTTGGTTAACTGCAAGATTCAAGGTGTTATATGGCTCATTATTTTAATGAAAAATCTCACATAGGTAAGAGAGGTGTTACTCTTAATAAAGGAAAAATATGTAGGAAACAAACTACTGCATTATGAGAACATATACTGGGCTATGGGGTCGCACAAGACTGTAAGGAACCTTTACTGGGAAAAATATATATTCTAAGACAAATCAGAAGCGTGGATAGTGTCCGTGACGATTACAACCATATGTTCAGTTCAAAGGTTAAAATGCTGGTGATGATATTTCTGTATACAAAATATCAGAAAAATATTATGACATAGATCTTTGCTTAATTTATTTGAATACTTAATGTCTTCACCTTCAATATAACACAAAAACTTAGCAGAGATTTTCCCCACTCATTTTTTCTTTCATAGAATGGCTTGATTTGGAAGGGGAACTTTTATAGATCTTACCCCCCCTTTCGTGGGCACCTCCCACTAGACCAGGTTGCTTGAAGCCCCATCCAACCTGGCCTTGGACACTGCCAGGGATGGGGCACCCATCACCTCTCTGGGCAGCCTGTGCCAGAGCTTCACAACCCTCACAGTAAAGAATTACTTTCTAACATCTAATCTAAACCTGACCTCCTTCCATTTGAAGCCATTGCCCCTTGTTTCATCACTTCAGGACCTGGTAAAAAAATCTGTCTCCATCTTTCATGTAAGCAGCATTTATGTATCTTCAGGCTGCAATAAAGTGTCTGAGCTTTCTTTTCTACAAACTGAACAATTTCAACTCTCTCAGCCTTTCCTCACAGGGGACATATTCCATTGCTCTGAACATTTTCACAGCCCTCCTCTGGACCTGCATTAAAAGTTCTGTATCTGTCTTGTACTTAGAATCCCAGAGCTGGAAGAAATACTCCAACTGAGACCTCACAAGAGCAGAATAGAGGAGGGCAATCACCTCCCTTGACCTACTGGCCACATTTCTTTTCATGCAGCCTGGGATACAGTTGGCTTTTCTGTGCGTGAACACGCATTTCTAGCTCACACCTCCTTTTTCATTCACCAGTATTTCCAAATCTTTCTCGTTGGGGCTGTGTGGAATCCATTCATCACCCACTGATAGGGGTGCTTGCCCTGACTCATGTTCAGGACCTCAGCACTTGGCCTTGCTGAATTTCAAGAGGTTCACATGGTCCCACTTTTAAAGCCTTGCAAGTTCTCTGGAGATGACTTACCACACAGCTTGGTGTCATCTTCTCCTCATATATGATATGTTCTGTGCTGTTAACGACTCTGCTGGCCCTTCACTGCACCATTCCTAGTCTTGAAGTGTCTTTGCTGTAGGGGGAGGACAAAATGAGTTATGGTGGCCTCCAAAGCAAACTCACAGGTGGCAGACACCAAAGAATTATCACTTCCTTCAATCTTCTGGTTAATACAGTTTAGTGTGGGGCTGTCAACCATAGGGGTATTCTTATTCTGCACACTTCTTGTCCATCATGCCCTACTCCAGGTCCTTTTCCAGAGCTGCTTTCCAACCTGGGAACATGCACTGGTGCATGGGGTTATTCCATCCTGCGTGAAGGAATCTGTTTGTCCATGCTGGGCTTCATGAAATTTCTATAAAGACAATTATCCAACCTGTTGAGAGGCTCTGCCTTTCCCCCATCCACAGCTTCACTCAAACATATTGTCATGCTTGAAATTTCTGAGGGTGGATTCCATCCTGTCATCTTGCTGATTAATAATTATATTAGACTGTATCTGTCTCAGTATTGACACCTCAGTGCTAAAAAAACCCTTGCTGGTTGAAATTCAAACTGCTGATCACTGCTCTGGTGCATTTTATTCACTTTTGCTTTTCATTTCTTATTTATGTAACCACAGACTCCCATGGGTTTATTTTCTTTTTATATAAAAAGAATGAAGTTTATATAAAATATAGGTGAAATGACAAGTTTTTGGAGACAATGAATCCAAATACTATATAATTTTGTCTAGGGATTTTGACATGTAAGTACCCAAATCATGGATAAAACCCCTTGTGTACAATATTGTGTCTGAGCTGATGATAAAGGAAAGACAATTCAATGGCATCAAGAAATACTATTCTCAGTTTCCTGGAAAAATGTGATTAATTTATCATTAAAAAATAGAAAACTATCATAATACTACTCCAAAATATATCAGAATGATTTCTAAATTCTTTGCCATTTGTTCTATCTACAGCAATGCAAAAATTATATTAAATATTTTCACCATGATATAATCACATATAAGCCAGTTGTTGATGATTATTGCCAGTTTAGCCTGCCACAGCTCTGATCTTATATTTAAAATGTGCTCTATGAATTACAGACTTTTAAATGACCTAAAAGTAGGATGGACTAGAATTGCCAAATTATGCCAACTGAGAGAATGGTAATCTTCCTCTCTCTTTTTGCTGTTATAGGGATCTTTTCAAAGTGGGATTTAAATAACCCTCAAAAATGCAGTTTTCTGGATAAACAAAATTTGTGATAGTACCTCAGAAAATTTTCTGTGAACTGAGATGTAGCAACAGAAAAAAATCCTATAAGGTAGGTATTGATCTTGGTGATGGATTGCAAATGTCTGCTCAGAGTGAGAGGGAAGGAGTTTGTATATACTTTTGTCCCATGATATGTGAGTCACAAGAAAAGTCACTTCAGTACTTAATCTTTCTCCTAACTGAGCAAGTTCTCCATGCTCTCACAGCACAGAAAAGGAAGGGAGAAATAGAAGGATTTGCCCTACCAAGTGCAGAAGAGAAATCCCATTTCTTTAAAGTGTGAGATGTTTTACTATATATTGAAATTAGTGTAAAATTTGAAAGTATGTGAAGAGATAATTTTTGGAGGGAAAAAAGATGTGACTCTACAGACAATTAAACAGCAACACCTTTGTCCAGGATTATGTCCTAGGTGTTCATTTACATCCTAAATCTTTGTGGATATATTCTTGTAGCTCTTTTCAGATTGCAGTATTTATGCACAAAACTTATCTCATTTAAATTAGGACTTCCCTTCTAAGCAAGTTCTCCTCAACATGCATGAGAGTTACAGAATAAGCTCACAGAGATTCCAAAGAATTCAAGATACTGGATTGTGTGAAGGGATGACTGGATGAAATTTTGCATTAAACGGGGTCACAGGCTGGATGATCTAATGGTCCCTTCTGGCCATAAAAGCAATGAATCTATGAGAAAAGCACTCTGAGATCATATGATGCAAAGCACAGTGAAATTGGCAAGTGTGTTCTTGATGTTCCCATTACAAATCCCCTGAGCAATCTATCCCCCTGTCTTCCTCTCACCACCTCCTCTATCATTAGATTCCAGAAGAAACACGCTCCGTCAGAGTCATTGCTGCTAAAATCATTTTGATATCTGGCTCCACTCAGTCTCATGCTAAATCCAGTGTTTAAGGCTATGGGAGCATTGACTTCTTCAATGAAGACACATTTCGCCAAGGCATTTTGCACTCTCTCATTTCTTCAGATTGCTCATCCCAAGGTTTTTTCAGGACTTTATCAGTTATTAATAATTGTGATGATTCATGATTTATTCATAACCATTTATACATTTGCCATATGCTGCCTGCACATGCAAACTGTTTTCATGAAGCACACAAATGTGGCATAGTGCTTCTTACAATTCATACCCAGTAAATAGATGAGAGAAAAAGATTAGTGAAATGCAAAAATACAATAAAATATCCTTCAATGGCTTCAGTTTGGAGCTTTGGAATTAAACTGTGCAGAGTAGTCGTTTTTAGCAGTATTAAGCTAAAATAAACAGGAGGGAGAATAATGTGGAAAGTCAAGTTTGACACAAAAACCAGCACCTTACTCTGTTTCTATTCAGTCTCCCATAATGATAATTGCAGGGAGTAAAAGTAAATCCACTCATATGGTAAGCTACAACTCAGGACAAATAAAGATGAGAGTATCTGCAGTATCATCTTTGCTGTTCTTTTCTTGTTTTCATATTAAATCTAAGTATTCTTTTGCAGTGAAACACTGTAATAGTTGCTTAGACTGAGGGAGAGAGGGAAAGATCTGACATGCAAATCCTTCAAAATGCTTAATAGCAAAACCTGAAAAGATAATGCTACTCCTTGTTTAAAAATAAGAGGCTTTTTATGGTGATGTCACTATCCAAAAAGTCATTTCTCATAGGCCCACTATGACACCTTCTTCAGTGTGCTGCTCTCCAGATGAAATGCCTGGCTTTTATGAGAGGGTAACTATTTAACATAAATAATGCATTCCTGGTTTTGAGTGAACGAGTTCATCAGTGTTGAGGTGTGCCCTGTGGAGGAAATCATCAGTGTTCCAGTGCAGAGTCCCAAGGCAGAAGGACCAGCTTGGGTCTGACTCACATCTCGTCCCACTTTCTGTTGCATTTAGTTGAAGCTTTTGGAACAGAATGTTTAAATTTTTACCAACTGCCTTGAAAATGAACATCTGAATTTTTAGTAACTGCCTGTAATTTCCTACTATTATCATTCTATAGGATGGTCTGAAATACATTCAGGCCCTTGTCATGCTACAGAATGCTATGGAGTGCATCCGAGACTCTATGAAATGCTGTCCCCCCCATGGCAGGATCAATGTTACCTATTTCATTCCTCCATTTTGACTACTCACTTGTTTCTTGAGGACCTCTGCTAACTTTACAAAAATCTGAGACAATCTCTTCCTTTGTTTCACTTTCTTCACCATTAGAATTTTTTTTCTTGGTGTGTAAAAAAAATATAACCTGTTAAAATATTATTCTTTTTCTTCCCACCATGAAGTCACATAAGTGATATTTACAGAAATCTTTGATATTCCTAATAGCATTCAAGCACTCTTTCTTCACACCTCTTGAGAATCCTAAGTATCACTGGAGGCACCTACCAAATGCAGAGGCCTTTCATTAAGGAACTCACAGGAAGAGCACCTGTAAGACCTTGAATTTCCACTGCACCTTTTACGTGAATGGAAGTTAGATGATGGTTTTGAAATTCAGAAACTCAAGTCTTCAGTATGAGAGAACTGTGGATAGAAGTTTTGAAACCATTTTCAACTCTTCACTGCTTCCTCAAAGAGCAGGTCCAGTCTTACTCTCAGTCTGGCAACTTCCTGAATTTAATACAGTTTTATAGAGAACAAATCTATTACAATTTTGCACTTCTTACCTGAGAAAGCAGACCCAAAGAGCTCCAGACTGGACAAAACAACTATGCAGTTACCCTATTTGTTGCTGCCTGGTATCCTTTAAAAAAAATAACATGAGGCAATGATTATAAGGTGTCATGGTTTAACCCCAGTCAAAAAGACCAAAACTGTGGTCTCAAACTATGGCTTTATAGAAGTGCAATGACATTACACTTTACATGTCTTCAGTGAAATGCCTGTACAATCACGTTTCAGTGAATGTCAAAGGTTTATTTAGAAATTTCCTTTCAAGGACCAAAGTTATTAAAAGGCCTAGCTCCTTTTTTGTTTCCTGTGGTATATAAAAGAAACATTATGACAGTTAAATACATACAAATAGCAAGAATAATCTGTTAGGGGAAAAATTAAAAAGAATAATTGAAATGTGTAATTTCAACTCATAGAAATAGATCATATGCATGTGGGTGGAAAAATGCTATTTCATTATTCATTTGCAGTACATATATAATAATTTCACAAATTCAAACTGATCTTCATTTTTCATCCATATGATAGTGTATTTCTACATCTTGGCTTGCATATACAGGATGTAGAACAGTTCATTTAGAATATTTATTTTGTAATATCATTTTGCACTCTGGGAGTTGTACATTAGTTTTAATCTGTTTTAACAACAGCAATGCCAGGCTAGAGAAACTAGACAAGATATTTGAGCACTAATTGGGCTTCTTGTTAAGTTATGACTTGATAGTTTTTAAGAACTTGGCTGCAATGCATTTTCTGGCATTACTGTCTGCTCCTGTCCATGCTAATCAGTACCCTGTAGCACAGTGGGTCTTACATTTAATGGAGCAGCACGGAGCTCTTGCCAGCGTTCAAGCAATTGATTCCATAGAAGGGGCACAATATAAATCAAGCACAGAGCAAAACTGCTGTGTTCTACAAGCTTGGAATAAGAGCACCCTTTGTCATATCCAAGGCACTCAAAGACTCTCCTGCTGTGCTTATGTTGATTGTACTTCCTTTATCTTCTGCTCGGGTTTGTTTTTCTCTCCTTTTTTTTTTTTTTTTTNTTTTTTTTTTTTTTTTTTTTTTTTTTTCTGCAGTGTCTTTAGTGTTGTTTTAATGTGGGCTCTGACCAACCAAAGTTCACTCCCATTTTTTTCCTTCAAAAGTTTGAGAAGGTGAGGAATGGGGATTTTTTCCACCTGATTGCTTCTTGTAATTATTCCTTCCTCATAAATACACAAAACCAATCTAGTTATCAGCAAAGGACTTATTTTATTCGACCTCACTCAACTTGCAGAACTCCTTAAACTCTTGTTCTCTCAATGCATACATCAGATTTGTACACAATGCATTACTCAAAAACTGGCTAATAACCCAGAAATATAATTAAGAATAAAATGTTATACAGCTGGGGATAGATAGATAGATAGATAGATAGATAGATAGATAGACAGATAGATAGAGAGATAGAGAGATAGAGAGATGATAGATCAAGTGTCCCAAAAGAGTGCCTACCTGAGTTCTTGTATTTAATATATTTTATCAATGACCTGCAAGCAAAGTATAAAATTATAAGTGATGAAGTATAAGGGCAACACAAAGAAATGAAGACTAATAAAGAATAACTCAGAAATAAAATTTTATGCTACTCAGAATCACATTCTTCCGAGGGGAGTCAAATGTAACATCATATACCTGGGAAACAGAGGGGTTTTAGACCATTCCTACAGAAAATATTCTAGAAGGCAATAGCTTTGAGATCAACATAGGCTGTCACACACACAAAAATATAATGCATTTAAGCCACTATAGTTAAAAGTAAAATTTTATGGGGATAAATACTATTTACTTTCAGTTATAGCACTTGAGGGAAAAAATAGTGTTTATTTCTAGTGTTCGTGTTTCCCTGCCAATACTGGAAAGTTTTGGTGGTTCAGAAGAAAACTGCAGGAATAGAATAGGGTCTGAAATAAAAAGCTTAAAAGGCTACATCAACAGTGAATCTCAAAAGAGTTTAAGGGGTGACATAATCACAATCTATAATAACTACATGGGACCAAGAGAACAAAGTCATAACAGGAGGCAATGGCCAAGGAAGGACATATATTAACAAATAGAAAAATAGTAAAACCATTTCCTGCAGGAATTTTTGCCTCTTCTTATTTCTTTTTTTTTTTTTTTTTTTTCCTCCACTAGGCTTCCTGCCAACTCTGGGAGAAAGCTGAAGCCAGGAAAGAATTATGTCAGAACTCAGATGCATATTTTAAGAAACAGTGAAATGAATATTTGAGCTATTTGATGGGGGAAATCCTGGATTTTCCTGGGGAAGATTTTTTGCTGGGGAGAACTCTAGTGCAATTAAACCTATGTAATGAAAGGACTGACATGTACATCTGAGCTTTCATTTTTATCTAGAAATTCTTTGTATTCATAATTTACCTTCCACGGTTTAGAAATCTGTCCTGTGAATTAGACCCAGTGTAATGCAGGGCTACACCTTAGATATCCAGAGCATATGTGTGTGGCTGAGTCATAGACATCAACTGTAAGAAAAATTACTCATCACTTCACTCATCACTCATCTTTGAATTAAGTCAGTTGATCAGAAGATCTGGTCTTGATAAAAACAGTAATTGGAGAAAATGATGGGATTTGTGATATTCAGGACACCAAATCAGAATTGTCTTGTGTGAGCTTAGCAGATATGAGTGTAAGAACTCCCTAAGGATCTTACCTTCTTGTCATTCTCTAGATGAAGAAAGATCCAGCTATTATGTTTGTTTGATGGTTCTTTTTTCTTTGTCATCAATGTCAAAGCTACATCTCTCTTCTAAATCTGACTATATGTGATTGCAGATATTCTATACAGGATTTCTTTTTGTAAGAGAGATGAACAGAGAGGAAAAAAAGCATCCTTTCCTGCTGATGTCTCTGAGAAAACAAGAAAAAATGTAATGCCAGATTTACAACATTTTAACCTGAGTCTATATCACTTGAAATAGATAAAAAATTCATGGTATAATTTTTTTCTCAGGGCTGTTACTGGAAAAGAAAATTGCCAGTTTGTGAGTTATGAGTCTGTAGATGGGGCCAAATTTGTCTTGTATTCACACCAATGGAACTTAATTGAAATCAGTGAATTTGCACTAATGCAACTGTGAGCAGAAATTGACCTCTTGTGCCTGCTGGAACACAGCCCAAAAGCCACTTGACTTACTTGTGCTTAAGGCTTGCTCTGCATGAATGTCTACTGTTTTACCAGCAGTAAGTTATGTAATATTCATGGTTTAATGGTGCATATTCTACTAATAGACTGGGTAGATGCCAGCAGACTACATCCAAGCAGTACTATACATTTGCTTTGTTGACCTCTGTACTCATTCAATCACATGAAGTAGTTACAGCTGGGACTCCAGTAAGGAATTCCAACTTCCAAAATGTTCCCACTGCCACTATGCAAATGCTAGCAAAGAGCCTCAGTTGTAATTAGCCTAGATTTCCTTACAATATCTAGTTACAAAGGAGTACCATGAATATTCATGGCCAATTCATTTGAATTACGAACATTCATGAATAAATCATTTGGCTGAGAACAGGGTACCGTATGTTGCATTTCATGGCTCCTGTGATTTATTCCATAGTGTTACAATTTGTAATATTAGCAGCTATCATAAAGTTTATTTTTCAAGCCTTCATTTCCAGCTGTGACCGTGGCACTCTGGGGATCAGATAAGCCTTTTCTTATACCCTCGTAAGGTCAGATCACAGCCTAAACACATAATGCAGATTTACTGCTCCTCTACTACACGTTCTCATTAGTGCTTCTGCAAGGTGCCTTTGTTCTCTGGGTGTATGACACCAGCCTCAGACAAAGGGGCAATGCAGCACAGTTTCTAGGCTGACATTGAGCAGGGAGGCAATGCTGGAGGAAGCAGTGGAGCAGAGTGCCCAGAGACTTTGTGCAGTCTCCATCCCTGGGGGTTTTCCAAGGTGAGATTGGTTGAAGCCTTGAGCAACATGAGAACAGGTGTGATGTTAACACTGAAATCTGTGAGCTAAGTGGTTTTTATATGGCCAGCAGTAAGGAAGCAGGAAGTTACTTATATTAACAAAATTTATCATATCTCTACTTTTGCTCTGTCATAAGAGAAATCAAAGGGTATCCATATAGTTTATTGTTGTAATACCATCCTTTAGAGGGAAGGCCACTCATCTTTTCTTGTATCCTGTCTATTTTCTTCAAGTACAGCAATTCTGCTGTATTTTGGAATTCTTAGAAATGACAGAATTAGTAATGATTTATTCATGTACTTTTGCTGGCCATTAGTTGAGTTTGAAGGGGAGAGACAACATCACATGATCAAACACTGCTCAAATGGTGGAGAGCAAAATTAGGAGACTGAGAGAGTCAAAGGCATTAACCACTTCTTTGAGTTCCTACGATGTGGTTGAATAATAAACAGATGCACAGCAACCAAGACCTCATTATCAATAATATCTGAGCCAGAGAAGAGAATATGTGTTTCTGAATAAACTAGAAAATGTGTGAGGCTAAAGCATTCCCTGTTAACTGTGTAACTACAGAAGCAGGGAGTTAGTCCATGTCATTCTATAAATACTTCATTGGGGCATGATTTCATGGCCTGAGGACAGCTTGCTTGCTGACAGGTATTGCCATCTATATTCTACTTGCAAGAGATAGAGATGCTTCCATTAAAATCAAGTGGACTCTACCAAAAAATCCAAAAAGACATCAAACAAAAAAACCCCACCACTCCAAAACCTAACAGAAAACATATCATGAAGGAGAAACAAGATGAAGGGAAAAAAAATAGTGATTTATAGATATATATTATATTTATATTTATATCTATGCATAGAAGGTGGGAAACAAGAACTTGAACTCCTGATTAACACTGGCAATTACTGTCTACCCCAAGACCTGCTTGGAATAACTCCCATAACAAATTCTTTTCTAATCAAAGTCACAGTTGGTAGATCGCTGATGTTATGGCTTTTTAATGCTTCTGTGCTATGAAATGAAGATTCTGATATGGCATAATTTCATGAGTCTCAGACATATAATAGCTGGAAAGAAGATAGCTTGTAATTGGCTTGAGTTTGAAAAAACTGTATTAGAAAAGGAAAAAAAAAAAAACCAAAAACATGAAGAGCTGGTTTTGTATTTTATACAATCTCCTTCCATGGCCACTTAGCAGACATATGGAAGAGAACAGTAGTCAAATTATTTGAATTAAAAGGAAGACAATAATAGAGAATGAAGCCAAATGTATGATAGGAAATCACCAATACATCTGAAAGAAATCTAAGAATGACTTGGCCTTCTGTCTGAGTTCACTGAACTTATATTTACAGAGGTTAACTCTTCTAGTATCTGTTTTGATTAAAGAAAAAAACTAAAAATGGTAACATTGATTTTCAAATTATAAAAAGACTGTTCAGATGTAAAATATGGATGATATAAACTGAGGAAATTCTGTCTATATTGGCTTTCTGTGACAGCTGAACTGATTCTGCATGTGAGAATTACAGGTCATCTTGCAAGCAGGCTGAATTCAACATAAAAATAAAGTGTTTCATATATTGACATATAGAAGAAGCCCCTGCTTCCAGAAAATAAAATTTCAAAGAACTGAGAAATCTATGCTTTGAAGACGTCTGTTATTGCTGTTCCTTAGTCACCTTCACAATTTGGAAGAGAATGTACCAGACATTTGTTGATTATCCAAACAGTTGACCTGAAATTTGCTCAGGTCTTTAGGAAGACCTAATTTTTGAATTCTGCATATTCAGAGTCCAACAGCAGGGCATGGCAAGGCAGCAGAATAAAGCAGATCAGACCAGAGTACAAAAGACCAAGGGCAAATATAACAGACTTCAGTATGTAACAGCACTAGAAAAACAAAAATAAGAAAATGTTTCCGATATCTGCTGGAGATAAATGGGAGTTCCAGTAAAGGCAAGGCTATACATCAGGAAAATATTTTAAAATAGGGAGCTTTCAAACTCACTCAAAATGGGAAAAGGACAACCTTATACTGAAATGAGAAAAAAGTAATGAAGAGATATATGGAGGTCATCTAAATGATAAACAAACTTTTTGCCAAAGTTTGCGAAGGAATAAAAACACTTTTTAAAAGGTAAAAAAATATACTCTTTGTATTTTTGAAGGTAGTTGTTACCAAGTGTTTTTTACTTTTTTTTTTTTTAAATTGTATTTTCCTAAATTGTATGTGCAGTAAAGGAGTAGATCTGTCCGCCCCAGTCTGTCATTATTTTTTGGGGACTCCTTGGTAGATCTCCCTCATCTTGTGCTGAATCTTCCCAGCTTTCCCCTCAAATATATCTGAAAAAATTTTGTACCTGGTAGTTGACTTATGTTTGAAGGTAATCAGCATTCATATTTAAACTGAGCAAAACCTTAAACAATTGCAGGGTATTGCCTGAGGGAATTTGTCTCACTGGAATCAGGCATCAGAACAGCTGATGAACCTTAGGAGAACAAAAGGCTTACAATTAAAAAGCAATGTTAGATATTTTAGGAAGATACATACCAAATCCAGACAGAAGGCACACTGTTTTTTCTTACAAGGGGATGTATTCCCCTCCAGGTAATAAAAAAAAAAACAAAAACCCCAACAACAACAAAACAAAACAAAACAAAACAAAACAAAACAAAACCAAACAAAAAAAAACCACCAAAAAACCCCACAAACAAACAAAAAAAACAAACCAAATAAAAAAAAAATCCCCCAAAACCAGAAGAAGATTGAATAAGAAAACTCTTCCTAATTTCAACCATGACCTGTCAGACTAAAAGCAACGGTGAAATCAGACATAAAAATTACTTCCAAAGTGCTGTATTTTGTTACACTTTTTAAGACTTGAGCTTGGGGTGAAATGACTTTTCAAAAGAAAATCTCAGAAAATCATATTTTTAAGTAGTTTGGGTTTTTTAAATTTCTCTTGAAAGGTTGTCTATTCTTTTATGAAGCCAAATGCCAAGCCAAAAGACACCCACATGTCTCATGAAAAAAGCAATTTCTGGGAAGGAAGGAAGGAACGCGGGTAAATATTTAAGGAACTAGCTACAAGGCTTAGAAGGTATGGACTGCAGGATCCCACAGAAGAGTACAGCCTGGCAATTAGCTCCAGGAATCCAGTTAGAGTAGTTAGATAGGAAAAGAATATGAGTTGAGATCCACTTACAGTGAGCTGGCACTACAGGACAATATTAAGTTTTGATGTGTGTCCAATAAACCATGGAGAAAGATCCCCTATCCCCTTGTCACATGGATCTAAGCTTCTTTGTTCAGATAGATTAACAAGGCTGTTAACAACAAAAGACTGAAGAGCCAGCTGTAGTCTCCAAGTCATACCATAAAACATGATCTTATTACTCAGGCTGCTTTTCTTGTAAACGAGGGACGGATAGTAACCAACAGTGGCTGCACACTAAGAAATGCCTTCCTTCTGTCATCCCAAATATTTTCCTCTTTTAATGCAATTCTGCGATTTCATTGAAATAGATGTTTTGGGGTTTTTTGGATGGGAAATCATTATGATACAGAAAATTGTTTTAACCTAAGAATGAGAAGTTATGTCAAGGAGGTAACATATTAATAACATAATATTAGGGTGCAAATGATTCCATGCATTAGTGATCAGAACATAAATTGGTATGAGTCTCCTGCCAGAGAAAAGAGACTGTTACTGGATTCTAAACTTTCTTGTTCCCACTCTGCATAGTACATTAAATGAGTCCTGATTTATATTGGCTCTGATTTACATTTGGCACTACTCTGGCACCAAGCATTACAAGGAGCTTTAAACTGTGAGTGAATATACAGCTCACTGTAATTTAAGAACATTTTGAGGTCATTTTATGCTGGCAGAGTGTAAGAAGATATTTGGTCTTCTGATGTCTAGACTAACAGGGCAAAAAGGCCTCCTACAATTCTGACAGAGCAAAGATTGATGAAAAAAAAAAAAGACAAGCTGCCACCTCACCCTCACCCCAAAACTTAGCATCAGGAGAAGCATCTGAGCCAGGCAGCTGGGGCACGTGACCCCATGGACAGGAACAAAAAATACTGCTGCTCAAAGCTGTGTCAGACAAACCCAGCATTAAATCCACCCTGGGCACAATTGAGATGACCCTGAAGATGCTGACAGCTACTGAGGACAAGACTGGATTCTGAGTTGAAAAACTATTCCTAAGGCCTGGAATAGTTTCCTGCTGTACTGGCAATATTAATATGGCTATTAACCCAAGACCACAAATAATAATAATAGTAATAATAGTGAGGGAAGCCTGCTTCATTCTTGTTACTTTTATTTCCCGACACTGAAATAATATTTGACTATGGTACAGGAGCAATGATATTTAAGATATATCTGATATACTGAAGATATCACTTATATACCTCCCAAGACAGGTGGGTCCCTGCTTTTGGAAAAGGCCTAGGAACTACATTATTTTTTACGGCTCATCCAACCCAAGATGTTCTATGTTTCTACAGTATAAATAATACAGCTTTGAGTCATTTTTCACCTCATGGATCTTAATTTTATTCTTTTTATATTAGGAAATTCTCAGTTGTAACACTGCTTGAGAATATTTAATGCTTGTTTTTAAATAAATATAGGTTGCATACTCAAAAACTGCACACTTTTATTCCATTGCAATTTAAATTGTTTCCTTTTATCTCTGAGAGTTGTAAAAAAAAATCAAAAGAAAAATGTCAAAACATGAATGGATGTAATCTTGCTGTTCTGAGGCTATTGTTCTCTACCGGATAGCACAGAATTATTCAATCAAAACACATATTAGGTCACTTCAGATGATGAGGGTTCCTTTCAAATGAGATCTGCCTTTCATTCTCACAAGGAAATAGTCAGTACAGCTCTTTCCGTCCTTCCATGCAGAGAAAGCTAATACTCAATTAGAGCTATACTCTTCTTCATCCCAGGTTCAAGAGTATCCTTTTGAGTCTTTAAATCCTTTAAAAATTGATTACAAATGTTCTGGCACATCGGAGTTAGTTGAAAAAGGAGCAAATACACATCCAAATCACAGTATTGCAACCATTTCTTCATTTTACCACATGATCAAATGGCTGTTATGAGTATCAATAAATAAGCATAATGCTAGTCAAATACTGTCCATTCACTAATAAATCATCTGACAGAAAACCCATTCAAATTCCACAACAGCAGCAACACTCTCAGCTATACAATAAAATATGACATATAATTCACAACTTGGAACTCCCAGTTGTATTTCTCCACTATTCACAGTCTCATAATATCCAATTACTTTTACAAATGCAATTGCAAAAAGTTATGCCAAGCAACTTTACATGTTTGTATCCACTGAGGATTTGTTATAAAATTGCCAATCTCAAACACGTCCTTAATCTCATTAAAGAGTTATCTATTCACCTGGGGAACTTTGGCAAAATTAAAGGTTTAGTTTCCTTTATGATATGACTGCTATTACTTTGTTTCTTGTACAGGAACTTTTATTGGAGGATCTCAAAGCAGTTTACAAACTTTAATAAATTAAGCTGCTTATCTCATTTGTTGCCCAGATAAGTATTATTATCCCACCTTTGTAGATACAGACAAGTGAGGTACAGCAGTCCATAAATTTCTTCATAAGCATTCTGTATAGCAATCCTTACAGGTTCTGACAAGAAAATAAATTTCCCAGAAAGCTGTGGTATTTAATATCAAACATATTTTTATCATGAATGAACATGAAGCAAAATATCAAGTTCAATTCATAATTTGGCATCTGACTCTGAAATCAAAGTGTATCACCTTGAGAAAAACATCTTTTTCTTCTTCCAAAAATATTATGGGAAAGAAGCCAATCATTACTTTATCTTTTATGAATAAAAGAGTGAAAAACTAAGCCAAATAACAAAACACTCTATCTATCCAAGATGCCGGGTCATAATGAATTACAGTTTATCTTCCAGGCCCTTAGCCAAAATTATCCACACACTAGAAAGGTAAAAGAAGCAGCATAATTTTTTCAGTATTTATTTATAAAAAGCTTTTACAGTTTCAGAGCACTGGAAATGGAATATTATGTGTTAAGTTACATTTTATAGCTCTTCACTTCATATTTTTCCTTTTTCAATGAAAATCTTTCTGTAAACTTTATTAGTGTTTCTGGTTCTGCTCTAGAAAAACAATTTAAACTGTGCAGTGTTCTTTTCTATCACTTCAGGTTCTTCTAGTGGTCTTGCTGCCTTGTCATTTAAATCTTCTGGTCAATCACCTTCAGAGAGAGTTGGAGATGATGGGTGGCCAGAGGAAATGAGAAGACTTCTTATGGTCTTGGTTAATCTGCCATCTTAATGTTAAGAATACAAAAGCAGTGATAAAAACTCGACTAGTCCTTAGTTTTTGACCAAAATCAGCAGGGTTTAAGGACAGAGCAGTTACAGACAATGCTTCACCATCCACATTCCAAACAGATGTTTCTCAGGAATGTCTTGTGACAGAAATGGTCTGTTTATTTAGTAAACAACACTTAATTTGTATTCGGTGCACTGAATCTATCATTGCTTGAACCCAGTGAAGCCCGTGTTCCAGGTGATAGCTTCAGGAGTCATTTAATACAAAAAGAAATGATCCTGAGAAGGCTGGTCCTGAGGACAAAAAAAAGTGAAAAAGGAGGGAAATGAATGGAGGTTCTTCACTTGGAAATGAACTGTAACATTTAGTGAGGCAGCGTAGCTGATCTTAGCTCACTGACCCACGAATTGGCCTGAAATGCAGAGACCAGATCCACAGACTTCATGTATTAATTGTTCAATTGTCATTGCAAACTATGTCAACCTTAACATAAATTAGAGAGAAAATAACCAGTAGGGTAACCAAAATACATCAGCTGTGTTCCCCCAAAATCAGAGCTTCAGAATAGGGATTTAACAACTTGCATGCTGAAAGTTCCTCAAACGCAAGGTGCCAGATTGTGCCTTCACTACCCATCTTTTGGGTGGACTGCACCTCCTGCCACTGGGTTATCTACTTGGACGTTCCTGGTTCAGATTTTCATAATCCACAGTTTAGCCTAGGATATGGCTTGATTTAATTTCTTACCTGTGAGACAATTATTATTATTTAGGTATCCCTGTGCATATCTACCACTTGACAACTTGTTGCCCACAAGTTTAAAAAGCAACTGTATTTTTTACAGAATGCTGTTATGACTTAGATCAAAAGTCTAGACACTTTTACATATAAGCATTTCTGGACCTTAGACTACTGTGTTTTCTTTATACTGGCTTTTCAGAAAACCTATTTGGTTCATTTCTGTCAAGGGGACATGTATAACTTCTCTTGGCAGAAGTCAATAGTTGTTTTGATTGCCTTGCATCAGCTGGAAAAAGCCCTGGATATATGTTGCAATTCAGTGGCTAATCCTGAGGGGTCCTAGAATTTCACAGCATGGACCACAAAGGACCAAAGTGCATTGGTCTGTATCATCCAGAATACATATTATCTGCTCATGAATTTGCTTAATCTTTTCAACGACACAGAGTGAGAGCTATTTAGAGAATTCTGTGCTCCAGTCCAGTGTCTGCTCATGCAATGCATACTGATCAGCTGGTTCTCTGTGTGAAATGGCCCTGCTGGCCAAGAAGCCTTGCCCATCAAGCTGGAAGACAAGAGTGCGCAGTGTAAAGTATGAGTGATTAAGCCTTTCTATCAACCCATTAGCACTCTGACCTTTTATTTGGTGCTTGAAGAGTCTGTCTTTTCCTGCATTCAAATCTTTTCCCAGATAAGCTTTGTCTGGTGGGACTCTTGATAAGATGGGAGATACATAGCTTCAGCTTGATTCAGGACAATGAGCATCTGTCTTTTCTTATTGTTCTTTCATTGACTGGGAGGTGTCAGTGGGTTGTGCATATCTTCATCCATGTGTCCATATATAAATGGGCATTCCTTTATTCTGACTTTGATATTCATATCTCAGCTGTGCATGGAAAGTACAAATAATATGTTTTTATCAACACCATTAGCATAAGAAAAGTGCTTGAAAAACACATAAAAATTCACCTCGAGTCTGTTGTACTGTTGGGTCTTGACAGCAATGGCATTTATGTTTCTATCCTTTCTCAACCAGAAGTTAAAGCTCTTAACTGTGAGATTATACTGCTTAGTTTGAAAGCTTTTGCGAGCCTCTGTAGTATAATAATTTTACTTTAGGGAGCATGTAATTTTAAGTTCTTGCATAACACCACACATTTTTATGGTATTACTAAACTTCGTAATTTTATTTCCCTGTGACAATTAAGTGCACACCAATATTATGGAATTTTTCCCTCCATCACAGTTGAATGAAATTGGAATGGAGTATTATACGGTAGGTTGGAAGTTCTGATGTCTGGAAATGTTAAAGGTTTTCTAGTTCCCTTGTTACGTATCCATTTCACACATAACCTAATCCATCAATTTGTTCATTTTTCCCTTCAGCAACCTACAAGCTGTAACCACAAAAATGTAACAAAAACATATTCACTGTGTACTTCTTATCCAGTCCCTTTTCTACAGGTACAGCTCACAGTGTTAAAGGAAATTAACTTTGATATTTCACAGATTACATTTGTCAAAATGCACCTATTTTAAACACTTGACTGCTCTTAGAGGCCCCTACAGACCCATAGGGTAAATGTTGTCTTGCTGAGGTGAGATATACTTCATGACTTGACCTGCTGCCCAAGGTCAAATTCCAAGTCAAAACACACCTAAAAGTCAAGCTTGGTGTAAAGCAAAGAAGATCCCATGTGTCGCTGCAGTGCTTTTAGGATGAATCAGAGAAAAAATTTTGATGCTATGACATGAGCCCGTTCTAACTGCAAGTCACGTCACATCTCACGTAACCCACTAGAATTCAAGCAGAGAGCCTGTCATAATTCCAACTTTTTTTAAATGCTATTTTTAGTAAAAACAGTTTCAAGGAACCATAGAACAGCCGGGGCAGGAAGTGACCTTAAAGATCAACAATTTCCAACCCTCCTGCCATGGGCAAGGGCACCTTTCACCACTCCAGGTTGCTCAAATCCCCATCCAACCTGACCTTGAACATTTCCAGGGAGCAACCTGTGCCAGTGCCTCACCAGCCTCACAGTCAATAATTTCTTCCTTATACCTAAACTAAATCTCTTCTCTTTCAGGTAAAAGACAGTCACTCTTGTCCTGTCACTACACACTCCTGTAAATAATCCCTGTCCACTGTTCTTGAAGGTTCCCTTCAGGTCCTGGAAATTAGGTCACCCCAAATCCTTCTCTTTTCCAGACTGGACAATTCCAATTTTCTCAGCATTTCTTCATATGAGAAGTGCTCCATCCCTTTAATCCATGTAAAAAGCTTAACAAATTCCCTTGTTCCTGTTGTTGGTGAGTTGTTTTTTTTTCCACAGAAACATTTATTTTTCCCCTTCTGAAAAACCCACTCAAAAAAAAATTTCAGCAATTATTTAACTCTGTACATAATTTTTATACTAGTATCTCAGATAAAACAGTATAAGTGAAATTGTGCATATTCATATTATTTTTCTGGAAGGGGAAAATGTGTTGAATTGCTTTTACTTACAGAAAATAATGTAACAGTTATCTTGTCCTGTAAGGCCAACCTCATATGTTAGGCCATCAAATCCCAGATACTGTAGAAAATAGTACCAAGTCATGTTTAGACATTGTTTTCCACTCATTATCTAGCCATCACATACATTATTCAAAATAATCAATTATACTATGAAAAGTGAATACGACTTTCCCTCTGGGGTGCATTGGCACCTCCAAGCTAGCTAATCTTACACAGTCTACCATCAGAAGAAAGAGAAAGAACAAAACAACTAAACCCAGGGAATACAAATCTCTGGGGAAACACTCCAGTAAATCCATTTCAAATATATACTCTGCCTAAGGCTGAGATGTATATACATACACATACACATACATATATATGTAAGGGCTCAATTGACTATAGCAGTTAGAGAAAGAAACGTGAGTCAAAAGGTCTGGTATTGGATTATTTTATTGCAGTGAATACACAGAAATATTGAAGGTATCTTAATTAAAAACTGGAATAAATGAGAGGAAATTAGACTTTTAGGTAGCATTTTATCTCAGTTATGTTTGCTATTATGACCCTGAGGATGACTTATTCTACCTGCCTCCAATCACAGTATACAGAAAATCTAATAGTAAATATACCTGTATATGAAATATCATCATGAATATTGCTTGCAAAAAAAATTAGGATTTCTGTATTAAATTAACAACATTAATTTACAGGAGGACTGAATGACAGAATTGGAAGGCACCTTCTGATTTTTCAAGCCCAAGCCCCTGCCTTCTTTTTGTCGACTATATCACGTAAAGTTTCTGGGATGCTTAAAACAAAGACTTTTCCCATACTAGCCATTTTGAAAGGGCATCTTTTGCTAAAGAATCTCTTTTTATAAATATGGTTAAAAACACCTTTCTGATTATCGGTGCTGATGTGCTCATTGCAAATTTATGCTTATTTTCTCTCATATATGCATCACACCTGATTTGTCACTTGTAAATAGCAATAACAAGCATTCTTTACTCTTCCATCTTCAGCCTAATGGACATAACACTTTCAGCTTGAAGTCATAAAATACTACGTCCTTTCACTTATTCTGTTAGTCCTTCTGCAGACAGAGGAAAGCATATTTCCTTAATTCCTCTGGCTACACCTTACACATTTGGAGTCACACACTTCCATTTGCACATTATTTCGGGATCAGATAACATGTACAGATATTTCTCCTCCTCATTTATTTCCGAAGGTTGGTCTCCAAGTAAAGCATGTAATTGTGGTATTAGTGTAAAAGTGCATGACCATGCACACAGATACATTAAATTTGCCTCTTTTCTGTGAGTTCAGTCCTCAAGGTTCGTTCAGTTTCTCCTGTATGATATTTTCACCCCCCCACTACATATATGATGCCTCTCAACATCACTTCAACTATGAATTTCACTAATTCATACCTATTTTGCACAAAGTCCTTAATAAAAGTATTTAATAAGATCAATTCAAAGATCAGTCTTTAAAGAATCTGAAAGTACCTTTTCCCCATTCTGAATTGTCCTCTTCTAACAATATCCATTTTTGTCTTTTTTGGCCAGCCTATTTTTCATATTACAATTTTTGTTCTAATCCCTATGTTATCTGCTTTAACTAGTAGTAAGATATCTGACACCATATCAAATGATTTATTGAAAACCAGACAGATTAAATCTACTGTGTCTTTTAATTAGAAAATCAGCTATTTTATCACAGAAAGCTTTCAAGTTAATATGACACCACCTATCTTCACAAAGACTTGTTATATTTTTACCATATTTTACAATTGCCTTCATGTCTTTAATTCTTATTACCTTAAAAATACATTGAAAAAGTCTATCCACTATAGAAGACAGGCTCTCAGATCAGCAGCAATGTAAACATATTATTTTTCTCCTTTCTGATGTATAGAATATTCACATACACACCAAAACAATGTTTCAAGAAATGTGAACAATTCACTCCTTTTTTATATCTATGAGTGTGCCTGATGAAAAAACAGTTTCCCCAGTAACTAGCGATCTATGTGAATATGTCCTGTTCTTCAAAATTTCCTTGAAGCTATGAGTTAAAATGATTCAATCTCTCTACATACTGTGGAACAGTCAAAGATGCCTTCAAGGCTATATATTTGTCTGGAAAGAAAATAAGTTAGGTACACCATTTCACACAGCTGCAAACATCCATCACTCATAAAAAATAACATGCAAATTCCTAAATTACTTTAGTATTTTTCAGAATGTTACATACAACTTCTCCTGGGCCAGAGAGAGAAGAAAATTCCAGTTGTGCTAGCCTACCTCCTTTGTAGATGTTTTTGTTAGTTCATTAATAAATAAATTTGAAAAAGTGACTGTCAGATGAAAGCATCCATTAACATACAAATTAACAATGGATTTATCAGATCTTTCACCAGTTAGTGATTATTCAGTCTCCCAGGCCACAAAACCATGAGTGACGGTATGCTATGAGCCAAATTTTGTAACTGGATAATCATTGTCTTCAGGGAAGCTGGCAAACAACAGAAGGGAAATGCAGTCTCAGGAACCCTCCTTTTACAAACCAAGGCCAGAAAATTTGAAAGACTTTTTCAGAGCATTTCTCACAATTTCTGATTCAGGTCAGGTTTTGATTTTTTTTAGGAATAGACTTTTTATCAGTCATTTGTAAATTTTCCATCCATTTATTTTTTAAAAAAACAAGCATTCTAACTGAGGAAAAAAATTCCTTAACCCCATAACAATATTCCCTAATGGCTTTTTTCAGATTAACTGAATTATTTTACTGCTTCTTAAAAAAATGGTTCTCTTGCCTTGAATCCCAGTGCTCAGCCATGGCCTGGTTTCACAGACTGGGACGCTCTTTATTTCACTCTCAAAGATAAAACATGAGAATTTTGCAGCAACACAGATCCCAAAAAGAGAGAGAACATGGATACTAGAGGAAAGGAAACACAATTTCTATAAAACATCTATGCAATTCTTTGGCATAGAAAAGTTTGAAGACAAGATTTTACAAATCTCAGTATTCAAAATTTATGGAAAAATTAATTATGTAGGAGTGGGGAAAAAAGAAAAAGGAGGAGAGATTACAAACTTCCTTATCTCTAAGTTTGATTCCTATTTTTGTCATTATTCTTTTCTTTTATGTAAAACAAGAACTGTAATTTTTTTTCTACAGCTGCCTTTCTGATTTAGGCACATTACTCTCACCTTCATTTTAGATAATGGTTTCCTTAGCCTGACTCTCTTTAAGCAGTAGAAAGAGTTTTGAAAGCCTGGAAAGATAAGTTGCATTCAAGAATATGTAGCTTACTTAAGCAAATAATTTATCTTTCTGGTAACTTTCAAAAGGCACTGACTTTTCTCCATTTTATGGAATGGAAAATAAAGCACCTATTTTAGATTAATTCCTCAATTAGGAGACTTAAACTAAGGAATGAATTAGATTAACTTCATCTGTCTCTTATTTTCTATCTTTATTCTATATAAAGATGTATTTCATCGAAATAAATATATTCATTAATGAAAACATCCAGGGGCCTTGATGGAACAGAACACTTGATGGCTTGCTAAACTTCAAACACATGAGCCATAGCTTGGAAGTCAGAGGGATTATTTCTGCAAATGCTTCAGTGGACTAGAGAGAGCATTTAAGAGCCAAGCCTTGCTATAACAGTATTTTACATTAACCATTGGAGAATATGCCCAAGTTTTAAATTTTCTGCTTTATAAAGGATTTTGCTGTAAAATGTTAAATGGCCTTTTCAGCTGAAACTCTGTAGGGCTAAGAAGGCAAGCCCTTCTGTGCACACCATATTAGTTTTATTAAAATGATCTGAAATACATGAATTTCCAGTGACCTGTCTTCAAGCACCTTGCCGAAAAAAGTCACAATTAGCAGCAGACTCCTGCTGAGGGTTTGATTACACAGTAAGGAACTAACTTTGCACCTCTGGAAGTTTGACTTTGACTGAAAATGTCTCTGTTGTTTTCAGTTTATTCCCCACTGAGTATATGTCCATACCACAACATCATCACAAAATTTAGTATGATGAATGCAGCAGCTCCTAGGGGAGGGAGCATGAGGAACAGAAAGGGAAACATCCCAGATCAGTCCTTAAGCAACAAAGAAAATGTAATTAAAGAAAAAAAAGAAATGTATAAAAGAAATGAAAAAATAGCAAACAGATAGATAGTCAGACTGCTGGAGACTAGTGAACAGACAGAACAGTTACCAAAAATTTGGAGTAAAATGGAGTGAGGTTTGCACCATCCTGCACCAAATGGAGTATTGCTAGGAGTTCCTGATGTCCTTGGAAAATGCCAGCACTCCCACTTCTACAAAGGATTGCACTTCTGTAGACAGGGTGCTGTAGGGTGTTCACTTAAAGGAAGAATTTGAGGATTAAGTCTAGTAATTCTTGTGTTTTATCAAATTACTAAGCACCAAGTTAGATGCCAGAAATTCCTGTATTTATGTTTTTGGTCTGCTGCAATCAGGAACTCCTGCACCTTAAACTAGTATGTAGCAAAAATATCTTGAGACAACCCTTCTTTATGTCACATTTGAAAAGCTCTAATAGCATTGAGCTGTTATGGATCAGACTAATCCTTTTAATTCAATGGGAGACACACATGCCCAGCTGCCACTTGAAGTTTGAGATCCCAAAGAGCACTGATAACTCAGAAACAGGATAAGTTCTCCATATGCTCAGTTACTCAAAGTGTCTTGCGTACCTGAGCATGTACACCTGAAGGACTTGAGGTCCTGATCTCTCATAGAACCTGATAAAAATTAGGAGCTCCATAAGGACAGAGCCCATTTCCTTGATATTTATAATTATTGGTATTACAAGTCCCCCTTCAGGTGAGAGAGCAGTTGTCATTAACTACATTCATCCACCATCTAATTGAGTTTGAAACTAAATCCTCAGAAGTCCTCTGAAGAGACCTTCCTACCATCAGGATTTCTGTCTATTCTAGATATTCCTTACTGAAATACAGTGCACCTCTTCCCTCACTGAGAATAGTGTTCTTAAATTCCCTGAACCCTGCATGAATTTTTTTAGCTACTAAGGCTTAGAGACTGTTCCTTGGTTTTTCTTTTTGCCCATGTATTGCCTGTGACGTACATTCGTTGAATCATTTCCTTTGCAGAAGGGAAAGCAAAGAGTGCCCCTCAGTTCAGTGGCTGCTTGTTGGCATAGTGAGTTTGCTGATAGAAAGGTGAGCCCAGATGGTGACAGATGTACTCCACACAAACCAAACCTCAGCGTGGTCCCACATGTCTCTGGCTACTGCAAACACTGAGGTGAACAAAGCTGCAGAGGAGGTTTGTGCTTATCTTTCAAGCTCAAACCCAGGGAACAGGCAGGCAGTCATAGGTGTTGTCACATCCGTCATCATCTATGTTTCCACTTGAAAGATTTAAGGATAGCAAGAGCTTTGCCTGTGGTCATGCAGATTTTTTAGTGGCTAGTGTATGCTTGGTGTCATGAAGGGTGTCATGTGGTCTGGGTCAGGATGTCCCCTCCTGTACAGAGTCCAGGTTTGGCTGTCACCTCTGTGGGACCATTGTCAAAGGCAGCCTGTGTGAGATGTTCCACGTCAGGGATAGAAAGATAAGCTGCATGGACGTGAGGCTCTTGCCTGTAGAGCCAGAGAGTGTCCTGAGTCATTTCATTCACTGTTAAAGACAGAGCATCCTCCATGCAAGCTGTGAAACACAGGTTTAAGTACAAGCACACAAAAGAGGAAGCTGAATTCAGGTCTGCCATTTCCCAAATGGATGTGACAGCTATTATCTCCTTAGTTAAGATTTCTCTCAGAAATGTGACTTGAAGTCATTGGCTTTTCCTCCTGGCTCTGTGAAATGGCTTTCTGAATGATGTCTGCTGTTACTTTAACCCTTCAGTCCTGAACTCTGCTTTGTTTTGGGGAGTGAGGGGCTAACTCAGGAATTTTTTTGGGTAACAAAGAGCCTGGAAGCTTCCTCCTAGCCCTGGGATCATACCTTCTCCTGCCCTTGTCAGCATCCTGAAGGATAAAAGCTGGATGTTCCCTATCACTGACATATGCAAGAATTATAACCAGATATAGCCTGCCTGGCTGAGGGCTTCATGAATAATTACAGCAGATACAGCACAGCTCTGCGCTTTGGTCTAGCCTGTTTCACCAGCGTCTCCTTGCCAGATTAAATTCTTCCTCCTACAAAAAGCATCCTTCAATTCATTTAATTTTTTTTCAGAACAATCAGATTTTTCCTACATTAATTAGCACATTTTGTTTTATGAGTCTTACACAGAAAGAAGCTGGGGAATTATTTAGCTTAAGAGAAAATATTAGAACTTGTCAAGATCTTTGCTGCTGCTGTTGTTGTTGTTGTTGTACTATGCTCTATTAATGCAGATGAGCAACAAATATGCTTCTATAAATTGAATCTGACTATGGCGGCCCCAAGAATAACCCAAGGCAGAAAACTAGGGAAAAAAAATACAGAGACAGAAAATCTTTCTCATTATTTTACTATAAAAATCTTAATTAGTCCCAAAGGTTTTTGTTATAAAATTCAGGTAGGTAAGGCACAGAAACTTTTTGTCAAGCAGACTATGAAAAAGTAGGACAGTGACACAAAAAGAGTTGCAAATGAAGCTAGACTTGTATTCTTACAAATGAAATATTTATAAACCTACACAGTTATCTGCCCATAGAGAAGGTAAGGTAGTATAAATAAATTAAATTTCAGAAATTAATACATTCTTTTAATTGAATTTACCCTTGAAAATTAATAGAATTCTACCAATCTTTGAGGCAAAAACTCTCCACACATTTGCTTCTACATGACGGGGGAAAGATTATTAGTGCCTTGTAGTATGGTGGTTGCAAATTAAATATGGAAGTTTGCAGCAATTTGAATATCATAGGGAAATTATCTTTTCCTGTCTATATCTTTCAGCCTCTACAGCTAGGATTTTAAAATTAGGCTTATAATATTTTTACTTCCCTGAACTATTACCCACAGCTATATTACAGCTAATCAAAAAAGCTCCAGTTCCAGAAATGCACAGAACAAATCAGTAAATGCATGATAGCTCCTGGCACCTCATGACAAGAAATTGGTGCTTGAATGTGACATGGAGAAATGTATCTTGAATTCATACATTATCTCTCAACTTGACCTCTGTTTACAGTCTGTGATAAAGTGTTCACACAGAATTGTGCTCCGCTCCAAACTTATATTTGGTATATGCATTGGAAAACAAAAAGCTGCTTTGATTACTCAAGTGATGAAGGCATCCTCTCATTGTAAAAGCAGTCTGGAGAGCTGATTTGATGTCCTTGTTTACCTTCATTGTGATTCAGCAGCAGTTCTGACACACTGATCATGTCTTCTTTTGAGACTTAAACATTGTATGCCAATACTTTGGAATTTTGATTATAAAATTAACAGGCAGTCTTCAGAACTATTTCTTGTAGGATTCTCTAGCATGTCTCTGTAGAAAGCCAGTTGCAACCTGAGCATGGCAAGGACATCTGCTGCTGTGAATGATAGGGGAGGAGCATCTATCCTTTCCACAAACCCCTGATGGATTGAACTGTGAGATGGGTGTGATGTCAGGAAGATGTACATGCCCTCAGAGGAACAAAACCAGAAGAAAACATATCTAAGGGCCTTTAGTACTGGGGCTAGGCAGGGTGGCAATTACTCACTTAATTCCTTATTGCATTCCAGCCCTTAAAACCTAAGTCTTATTGACTTCTATATACAGATTTGGGAGGGAATGTTCTAGGAAGCTGATTTATGACTTTGTATTTTTTTAATACTGTTATGTTTCACAGGGAAACAGGATACACCTTATCTTCTGGTCAACTAAACATTAGATCATAATCCCTTCCCAGTTATGGCCTTTAACCATTTCAAAAGGGACAAGGTAGGGAAACAAATAGCTGTGAGAAAAAAGCAATCTTTATTTATGGCAATACAGACATCAAAATTTCTTTACCCAGCTAGAATTCCAGAGATGCACAAGCATAGATCAGTAAAACAGCAGTTCCTAGTAGGTTTTGATACAAAATAATGGACTTTTCCTCAGGCATTTTCTTTCCCATCAGCCCACACAGCATTTTCTGTTTATTCACTCAGTAGTATTCATTGATCAATTACTCAGCTGTACTTGGCACAAGGAAAGTAATAGTTCACTGGTGAATCTGAAAGTAGGCAACACACTTGTATTCAGTCTATGTGTAGTTAAATACCTATGCACTGTGTTTTATTTTCTGTAATGTATCAGATGTTTTATAAGTGATAATCCAATATTATTTGAAATAGGAAGCATTCATTATTTCAATTACACTGACTTTTTTTTTAATGTATATCCCATATCCCAATAGTGCGTGGAAGACTAATTTATATATGGGGACAGCAGAAATCAACTGCTAGATAATCAACTTCAAAGCACAGAATTGTGGTATTTTTATCTCTAGAACTGTGATATTTTTGTTATAGGTTATAGATATAGGATGTTAACTTCCATATGTATCAGTCACTAGTTAGGATGGTGACACATTTGGAGTGTTCATAGAGCCACAGAATGGCTTGGATTGCAAAAAACCTTAAAGGTCATCCAGTTCCAACACCTCTGCCATGGGCAAGGACACCTTCCCCTGCACCAGGTTGCTCAAAGCCCCAGATGACCTGGCACTGAACACTTTCAAGGATGGAGTGTCCACAAGTTCTCTGGGCAACCTGTGCCAGTGCCTCCCCACCACAGTCTTATACAGGTATTGAATAAATTATAGATCTGTATGTATGTATTTATAGAAAAAGATGTGAGTACAATCTAGGAATGCTTCAGTCCAGCTCCAAATAGGGTAAGACTGAAAAGTTAAATTACACCAGCTATCGAGGGAACAATGTAAATGTAGAAGGGATGAAATCCCTTTAGTTCTTATTGGTAATTCTGTGCCTGTCTGTATTTATAGAGAGAAAGAGATCTACCTTGAAAACCTTCTTAAAAATACCATAGGAAGAATACATTGCAGTAATAAATAAAAAGGGGAAAGCATTTCATAAATAATAGCACAAGCAGAATATATCTTAGCATTACAGAAAGGAATACTTTAATAAATATAGAAGTTCATATGGCCTTGAGCCAGGGGAAGGCCAATTACATAAAGCTCTCTCAACATTGTATTAAAATGTAAATACTAATCAAGATTTAGTTTTAGAAAACCAGACCATAACTCCCACGAGTCCCTTTATGAATATGAAACTATTTGCAGAGTTTGTCCAGCTTATATGTCTGAGAACATAATTCAGTTATTTTAAATTTATTTTAAGAACACATGCCTGTATCAACCAAAATCCAACATCCATAGCAAACCCCAAAAGCAGAAAAAAACAAGACAGTTATAACCAAATCTGTATATGTCTGTGCTCTCTGGACTGACCAAGTTAGTTGTTGTACAAGTCTAAGAAAATGCAACAAAATCGATTTTGCTATCATTCCTTGTAATCAACAAGGACTTTACCTTTTGAACAAACTTGGGCTGGGTCACTTAAGTGTAGGGTTTTTTTTTTTATTTTTTTAAGAAAAAATATATTTTTTTTNTTTCACCATTACTTTCATAATCCATAGTTCTGGCTCATATGTTCAGTTGTTACATATTCATTGTCATATTAATGAATCAGATTGCTCAATCTTCCTTGAACACAAAGTTTTCACCTCCTATAAGTGTGTGAGTATATATATATATATATATATTACTAGTAGCAGAAAGATGAAGCTTAATTTTCAGTTCAACACTGTCAGCTTATAGTAGCTGCTCTTCCTGAGAATCAAATACTTAACACCTGTGCTTATTTATGAATCTATTACCAATAAATAGGGTTTGGAATGAATTTTGCAGACTTCTGAAAGTTGTTTATATTTTCAGCTGTATTTTCTGTGATATGGATGTATATATCAGACACTGTTCACATGTAACTCCTCTCCTTTTTTCTTTTCTTCTGAAGGGCATAGCACATTATATTAATTTTGTATAACCATTTATCCATTATCAGTCCTGGATAAATTATTATCTGGAACATTAAGTAAATTTTTCATACTTGAAATTTTGTTAAGGAAGGTCAGTTCCATTGCACTGGAGGATCTAGGCAATTAATCCCATCCTGGTTTTTTAGATGTGAATCTGCTGGTTATCCCCACTCCTAGGTGCTGGGAAAAGCAGAGCTGAGCCTGTGTTACAGAGGTGTAAATGCACATGCATACAAAGGAAATATGCACTTAACAGACACCTCTATAAACCATAAACAACACAAATGGTCCACTGCAATTCCTCCTTTCCAGCTAGCTAGACTTATAATTTCACTGGTGGAGGGCACACAGGTCCTGCAGTCCCCCAGCCTCCAGGTACACCTTGCTCATTTGAGGATTTCATGGACTCAGTTAAGACTCTGTGCCCAGGCACCGTGCCCAGGAAGGCCCCTTCATGCAGTTTCAGCTCTCTCCTTGGCTCTCACCAGTCTGCCTTTGTCTGCTAGCTGGTCTGCACAGCCCAAAGTTCACTGAGAAATGTCTGTATGTGTGTGCACACACATGGTTATACACACACAAACAGGACCCCCACAAACAGGTTGGAATAGTGTTCATCAGGCAGACAGATCAGAGCCCAGTGATCAAGTGCAGGCCTCAGGGAGGCAATCACTTGCCTACTTCTCCCCTCAATCTCCCTTCTTCTCTATGTTTCTTTTTTTTCCCCCCTGGTATACCCTAAGCATCTACTTCTTCACCCTTGTCCCTCTTGAGATAAAAAAATATCTGTCTGTAATCAGTTTTTCCCAAAGGGCCCATTTTGGCTACATCAAATTTGATATTTCTAACATTATTACCTAGGTCACTTTGGTCTTACATGGTAATATTTATTGGTTATGTTATCTCTGTTGGCCTTGTAAGACTGGTCCCCCAAAGGCTCACAAAGCTCCCTTTCAATTATTTGTGAAATTCAACCACTTCTCACATAATTCCTCCTTAACCATCTGTGAAACACATCCATCCCTCATGGCACTATCTGTTGTATTTGTCAGCTGTCTCATCCAGCAAATTTTCATGTCAAATTCAGTAATTTCTTATATTGCATTTGCTTTGCTAAACATCAGGAAAAGGCCATCTTCCTGCATACTTCAACAAAGTTTAAATTTCAGCTCTTATTGTCACAAAAATATTATCACAGTTTGTTTCCTCTCTTTGTTTTATTTCTATGTAAGGGCTTTTCTTCTAATTAACTTGAATATTTGAATTCTTGGTGGGGTTTTTCTAGTTTGCTAGCATGTTCGATGCATTATTTCAATAAAAACTAGTTCTCTAAGACACACAAAATCTCTGAGAAACTGTTATGAAATAGAACAGGAATGAGAGTTTGTAAATAACATTACCTGATACAATTCTTTCAGGCTATTGCTTACTTCAAAAATATCATAGAATCTTAGAATATCCTGAATTGGAAGGGATCCACGAAAATCAAGTCCAGTTTCTGGCCCTGCAAAAGACACGCCAAGAGTGTCACCATGTGCCTGAGAGCGTTGTCCAAAGCTTCTGCAACTCTGCCAGGCCGGTGCTGTGACTGCCTCCCTGGGGAGCCTGTTCAGCGCCCAACCCCCTTCTGGGTGAGGAACCTTTTCCTAACACCCAACCTAAACCTCCCCTGAGACAATTCCAAGCCATTCCCTCGTGTCCTGTCGCTGTCCCCACAGAGCAGAGACCAGTGCCTGCCCCTCCTCTTCCCCTCACAGGAAGCTGTAGCTGCAGTGAGGTCTCCCCTCAGTCTCCTCCAGTCTGAACAGACCAAGCGACCTCAGCTGCTCCTGCTGTGGCCCTCAGGGCCCTTCACCTTCTTCGTAGTTCTCCTTTGGACTCTCTCTTAGCTTTATTTGTTCATTGATTCCCAATTTGCTTGGTACTCACCTACAATAAAATATGTGTGCAGTCAAGCAATTTTATTAAAACATTTCTTTTAATACATCTAATCAACATTATTCACTGACAATTTTTTTCTACTGTCTTCCAGACCCAAAAAAGGCATGTTTAATATATATTTTGGGTTATTTATTCATTGCCAAGGGCTATCTTTGTTCACAGTGACTGATAAGAGAGACCAAGGATACTCCAGTCCCTGTGTTTATGGGCTCAGTTCTTCCTGTCAGTCAACATGTCAGAATCTGTGCTAAAGTAGATTATTCTTTTAACCATTTGAAACAGGAGACAGACAATGGTATTTTGTATCTGTGAGTCAGACAGGAAGCAGTTCAGTCTATGCTCTCTTCTACATGCAAAACAAACTGTGCATTAAATTGGGAAGAACTGAATTTCACACTGGGAAGAATGCATTAGATTAAAATGATGCATAATCATAAATGTATGATACTGTGCTTAGGCATGTAAAGTGTTTCAAGAGAACTAAGTGCTAGACACAGGTATTTCAAGAAATGTTTATTTATTTTATCATTTACAAGCAGGTGAACAGGGAAAAAGAGGCTGGCAATCTCCTTCAAATTAATTTTCAGCTGAGGAGTCTCTTGTATTTAGGTGATAAGCAACTTGTGCTGAATTACTATATGAAAAGTTAACTATCTAAAGAACTCTTGAATCAAAGGTTATCTAGAAAACAAGAAAAAAATTATATTTATGAAGAGAATAGTGATAAGAAATGTGTAAATGTTCTAAGCCAGATAAGTTAACCATCTAATGTAAAGGACTGCAGAAGCCCTTTAACTGAACTCTGGAGCAATGCTTAAAATGTGCAATATTCCTTCCTATTGCTTGGCAAATCTTTCTCACTGCAATTACCAAAGTGTTCTCTTTCTAATGCTTGTTATTCAACCTGCTTTATAGAGACCATTTCTCCCGTCCTTCCCCAGTTCTGACAATCTTTAACTGAGGAAGAGGGACAAGTACTTATTTTTCTTGTTGGACTGTACAGAAAAGTAGAACTGCTAATCTTTAAAAGGCAGGATTGATTTATAGGAGGGGTTTAGGATAAAAGAATTCATGAGAATTTCCCCTACCTGACTGCTATAATATCTGCTCTGCACGTTGCCTCTCCTCTTTGTCTTTCCTAGCCCTCTTTATAGAATAGATCTTGTTCCAGTTACCTTCTGGTAGCCTTGTTGCTCATTTTTATTCAGACACAGGATGAGACTGATGAAAGTATCAAGAGACCTGAGATGATGGAACTTGTAGATTAGATAGAGACTGTAGATCAGTGGTTAGTTTCACATTCCTGAACGCTGGTGATGTCCTCAAATGATGAAATTCCCTTCGCCTCTATGCTGAAATGCTCTGAAACAGAAAGAGCATTTTCATTGCATTATTTAAAGTTACCGATTTAAAAAAAAAAATCAAAACTGCTTGCTCTACCCTTCCTCAGGTTTTAGTTTTTAAATTATTTCATACTTTTTTTCCCCTGAACAAGCCCTATGTCACCTTCTGGAAAAGTTTTCTATTTTCTTACACAAGATTAGGCATCTTTCCTAGTGTTGCTTTTATGGATGATCATGGAAAGCAGCTAATTTTATACTGTGAAATCTACTGAGAGCAAATTTAAAGAATACCCTTTAAGGATACAGTAGGATAAAAAGGTCTTTTAGCCTCTCTGAGTATCTTACTCAGCCTGATTCTTCAAAGCCTGAGTCTAATTTCCAGTCCTGATGTAACCCATGTCATGGCCTTACTAAGTGGGTGGAAATCATAGGGAGACAAATAAGACAAGGAACAGAAGAAAGAAGGAGAAGGAAACTTCAATTACAGTTGCAAGAACAATGAATAGTTCAAAAGCAGAGTTTCTATCAGTTCAGTGGATAGGTTTCTTTTTTTCTTTTTTGAATGCAGTCTGAATGATGTATTCCATAAGAGCAACCCAAACAATTCAACTGTTTCTCTTGAGTTATTGAATTATCTGCTTATTCAAATCAATGTATCTCCTACATCTTTCCCTTTTTTTTTAATCACCAAATTTTCCAGTATTGTGATTATATCCTGGGATCTTAAATAAATTCCACATTTTTGTACATTCATGTGGATTTTGTAAAAGAGACAACATCTTGCCATTATAGTCACATTCTACAAAATACTGGAATCAGTAGGGCTGCAATAGATGTGATTTTGCTGATTTAAAACAAAGAAAAATGTGAACTGTAGGGCTGATCCTAGCACATATGTACATGGAAACACAAATGTTAACCTAAACAAATAAATTCTCCCAATTATCTCCAAGATGGTATTTTTACAATCATTTTGTCTGAAATGAAAATAATTTTTGAACTGACACTATGGTTAAAAAAAAGGTAGGAATCAATGTACATGAGATTATGTCCACTAAAAAAATACAGTTCTCCTGCATAGAATATTATGCTATTAAATTGAGAGCAAGAACTTCAGCACTGATGTTTTTAACATGGCTGTTCCGGAAGATGTCACTGCATTAATTTACACTTAGAGCTATTTGCTCATCTGCAGCCATTGTGTCTGAGACAGTGAGCAGCAATATTGCAGATTTTGCCTTTCTGTTATGTTTGGTCTACAACTATTTTACAGCCCTGAGTGTAGTCCATATAAAGCTTTAAGAGGTGGCTTTTGCAAAAGTGTGAACTCTGCATTGAGACGAAGATGGTCAGAGATGAATTCATCAGGATGTCACATCCTGGGGACTGCAATGAAAAACAAAATCCAGTGCAATGAATTCCTCCACATGCCCTGAACCTCACATCATAGGTGACAATCTGCCCTGGTTTATCTGATGATCCCAGGACACAAATGACTGGTGGAACTTACTGGAGACTTCATCCTGAAGCTTACTGGAAGGCTTGATGTTCCAACTTTAGTTCAGCTGACTATGAATACTCCAACATTAGGTGTGATACCTGAATACTCCAAGATTAGGACCTGACATTTTCTTTCTTGTTACTGTTGTCTACAATTGGATTTACAATATAAAGCTTTTTCTTCCCTGTTACTTATTTGCATTTGTGTCCTTAGTTTATCGAAGCCAAGGCCAGAGGAGAAGATTAACATAAAAGAAATCTTAATATTTTGCATTTTTAGAAATCTGATTTGGACTTGAGAAAAAGTTTGTTGCAACTTTGTTGGAACAAAGGTATCAAACCTTTTACATTTTTAGACAATTAACATATTCAGTCCTTTGAAGAGAAAAGTTAAGTAGTGGAATTTTAAAAAAATATTTCCATGCAAACTGGATGAGGATTTCATTTTACCTTGTTACAATGTTATTGTTGGGGGGTTTTTATGCTATGATCTAACAACCAGATAGAAATTTAAGTAAGAATATTCCATGTTCGTAAAAAGATTTTGATGTTTCTCTGAACAATTAAAATAATCTTCAAATATATGTAAAATATATGATATATATTTATACATACCTTTACTTCTGTATAAATAAATGCAAACATATATATATATAAATAGAATTTTCCCCTCATTTTTTCCTAAGATTTTTTGTGCTTAAAATATCTTTATCCAACAAAGCAATTTGTTACAAGGAGAATCTGCAGAGTCAAATGATGTTAAGTGGGGTTAAAGTATGTAAAAAACGGGTCTCTGATAGCTTGGATGATGGAAAATATGGAGTACTAGAAAGGAATAAAACAATAAGAATATGTATCTATAATGATATAGTTTTTATTGAAAGATTTCAAAGTACCTTGAAAATGAAGTTAGTGTCACTGTGCTCAAAATCAAAAATGCAGAAAAGAGGCACAATGGGAGGTGACTTGTTTGAAATTGGCCAGCAGATTTACAAGAGAGACAGATGGGAAGGCTCTTCATATTCCCTGCCTTCACCTGCAGCTTTCATTAGCACTTATGATGTTTCTGTGTGACAGGGTTAAAGATGGAGAGAGGAAGTAATGTCTTTTTTTTTCATCTTGCAACAGTGCTGTTAAATGTTGGTCCTGGTTTGCAGCTTTGACTGTTTTCAATGCCTCTTTCTTCAGATGTGAGCCTTAGCCTTTGCTTGAAAGTTTTTTCAGAGTCTGTGAAAAACTATATAAATGAATGAAACACAACAGCATTACAGTTCATTATTTTTTGCCCTTTACTACATACAAAAAAGTCTCATAAATAAGTTACAGAGTGCAATCCTCATCAACACAGCCTCCAGCACGTCTCATTTGGAGTCTCACTCATCAAAGGGCACGCTACAGTGGTGCCTGGGCTGAGGTCATGGTCCAAGGGAGAAGAGATTTTCTTCATGCAGACAGATGATAAAATTGTTCTTTTGCTTCGGGTTCAGTGAGAAATATACATTAATTTATATAGTTATTTTCATAGTATGAAAATCTGTGATAAGAAATCTGATCTTGACAGGTGGTAGTTTTTTCCAGTGGCTGAATAGGATATCTCTGAAGACAGCAAATGTTGATTTGTACATTTTTCCATGTATACATTAGAATAGAATAGAATGGAATAGCAGGTTCTTATAAGATGTAAAACAGTATAACTACACCAATATACAACAACTTTCCATAAAGCTGTTCAAAGCAGAGCTCTTAGAAAATATCTTTCCCTTCATAAAATTCCGTATGCATATATACATGTTTATATATAAACTAGTTATTTATTTCCATTTAGTCTAAACTGGCATCTTTACTTTTTGAAAGCATTATGGTGACAATTACATCCAACTGCTACTCAAAATATTTCAGGTGAAATCACCAGTGTGTATTCATGAAGCGGGAAAAGTGCATGGTTATATCGCTAATTTCTCCAATTATCCTTATCTGTTTCTTTGTAGTTTAGCAAGTACTGATGGACACAGAGATATTGATGCCAGGGCCACAGACCTCTGGCTCCATTTGTGGAGTGTTTGGCTTCATTTTTAAAGAAGTGTTTTTGATCCTGGATACATTTTAAACTTTTCTTTGTATTTCATATTGTTAGTATTATATTTTTTCCCTGCAAAATTTATATTGGCTCACAAATTTCAGGACAGAATTCAATAGTTCCAATAGGAATTTTCCATTAGAATGTGCATATGATTATAATGTAATGACTCTAAAGCTACAGTGGGAAATTTGTTTGAATTCTGGTTTTCTAACATTAAAAAAAAAAAAAATCTTAGTTTATGCATGATTCCTCTGGATTGGATTAAGTTTCATATATATATTTATAAGTGGGGAGACAGTGCTTTCTCAATTTTACTGAAGACTTTAAGACCAAAATTACCAACTATTTGTACTTCATCAGATGGAATTCTTTAGTTTTATAATACGACAGAAATAAATCCCATGTTATTCTTATATGCTGCTGTTATCTACTTAATTCTACAATTACAATTCACATTAAGCAGTAGTGTTGCTGTTGTGCCTTATTCTTAAAACCTGTTCCTTTTTGCTGATGGATTTAGGTATAGTGCCTGATTATCCTTCTAAAAAAAAAGAAAAAAAACTTAATAGTTTCAATAATCTTCTCAGTGAGGAAATAAAGAAATGTTGATTCATTCTGAAGACAGAAATGAGTGCAGATGCTCCCTTGAAATTGTAGCCTATGTTCTGCATGCAGCTCTATTTATTTTAAGCATTGAGGCAGACAAACCAAGATGAATGGTCAGTCTTAGTACCTCCCACAGCTCCAAGGAGAAAGCCTCTCTGGAGGTTGATCCAGAGGTCTGAATTTATCCCTTCACTCACCTTTTTCCCTAGACCATAAGTAGAATTTTGTTAATGGTTATCTAATAGGTTAAGTGACAGTTAAGTTTCAAAATACAAATAATAAATCAGGACCTATGATTCTATTCTGTTTTGGTTTCTTTTACAATTATTTACTCTCTGGAAGAAGGAATGTGCCTGATAAGCTGGTAGTGATTACAAAGGCATATGTGGAACTCCACAGTTCCATCTTTATCTCCAGTAATTACAATGGTGACTGGTAAAACTTCCCCACTGACACGTGGAGCCTCCCACCACAGCAAGGCATCCCCTTTGTGTCATGAAAGTTCTTTTATTGTTGTTGAATGGAGATTTAGCAACTAGGTCTCAAAGTTTAAGGGTATTTGTGGCATTATGCAGCCCACTGCTGTCTTCTTTCCTGCTTTCTGATTTTCCTAGAGCATCCATCAATTTAGCTGCAGAATGCCAGTGCGGGTGCTCAGTTAAGTCTTGCTCTTCATGTTGTGGTGTTGCCAGTTTTGGTCTTCTTACTCTTCTAGTCTGCTGATCTGCATATGGTTGACAGCTTTTTTGTTCCTTGGTTTTTTTTATATAGTGTTAGGGCTCAAATCAGGAGGGATTTGTACACAAGTAGAATCAGCTAGCATCCAACTCTGAACCTAATAATTAGAGATGAATGAGTACACAGGTACATGCGCTCTCCACAGGCTTTCTGAACCAGCAGAATAATTAACCAAGCACCTCAGCCAGGCTTGCTTTGAGAAGAAGAGAGCTTCAGAAACATAATGCTACAGTTCTGTGATATATCAAGGCTGTTTTCTTTAGCTGAAAAATACAGAATACATGCCCTCTACACTTTGATTGACATTTAGTTTCTGTCTAATTGCTGCTTTTTCTCTCAGACCTTAATCATTTGCATCAAACTTTAAAGCTAAAAAGATCAAAGATCAGAGGGTAAGATATGAAATATGTTACTTAGCTGACCCATAGTCATGTATAAAGATGAACATAAAATCTGAGGCCTGTGGGGGTTTGCCTTGCTCTTAGCAGTGGAAAAGCTGTGACAAGACAAGGGGTTATGGGTTTTAACTGTTCCATTAATAAACACACTATTCAGTCAGCAAAGAAAGTCTTTCAGGCACTATAGTGACTAACGAAACACAAAAACCTACTGAGGAATTGCTCTTTATTGTGCATTCTATTCTTATATGAGGAAAGAGGGAGAAACAGAAATATTGTGAAAAATAATAGAAAAACACAGAAAATATTTCCTTGCTGATTTATCTGGTGCATCATAATCTTATTTAGTTTATTATTTCATTTGAGTAAAATCCTCTAGATTAAAGTCTGAAATTAATGTGTAACTGCTTTCAGATTTATGGTTTGATTTAATAATAGAATATGGTTGTCTGACCAGTGTTGGAAGCATTTGAAAAGACAATCAATGTACTTATTAATAAATATATATAGAACAAAATGTTCCACTGTATATATTTATTATTTGTCCATGACTTGAGGGTGTGAAAAGAATATGACAGAAGTGGGAAAGTACAAAGGAAAAAATTTTATCACAGTTGTGTGGAACTTTTTCTCTAGAGGAACATTTGAGTAGTGTAGGTGTAGTCATCCCGGAAAAGAGAGGACTTTGGGGATATGGTGGGGGGAGGATCTGAAAGATGAGTATCATGAGAGGACAGTAGGAAATGACTGCTCACTGTCTTTTTCAGTATGACAACTTGGGTTTGTCAAATGAAGCTACAGGAGATCAGAAAGAAACTAAAGATATTTCTTTGTGGAAACATGGAATGGCCTGCAGACACAAGCAAACACTTCCCACTCTAAGAGTGGTGAAACATGGGAACAGACAGCCCAGAGATGTCGTGTCATCTCCACATATTCTTTCAGATATTCAAAACCCAACCAGGTACACTCTGAGCAACCTGCTTTAGATGATTCTGTCTTCAATGGGGAGGTTAAACGACACAACCTCCAAATGTCCCTTACCTTCTCGTCCCCTCTGTGAGTTTGTAAAAATGCTTGGCACATAATATGTATGAAAAATTTCATTTAATTTCAAGCACTACCCACTTTCTGTGGTTTCCTTCTTCTTGGTTTCATGATTTACTAGAGCACTTTTCATCTTGCTGTCAGTGGTAGACTGGGCACTGTGTTTATGTGTTTACAAGATGAGAAAGATCTGCCCGGGTATGAAAATTCATTACTTAGAGATCAGGAGGCTGTCATGAGTTCGGACCTCATAGCTATGTCTGTAGAAAAGGTAGACTAGGCAAGCTGTAAAGCTTGAACAGCTGCAGATGCCACAATTTTTTCCCTTCACAATGTGGAGGAAACACAACTTTCACATTGTGGTTATCCTATCCAGCACCATCTTATCTTTAGGAGCTGTTATCTTAGTCAAGTCAATGAACTCTTTGGAGGAATTAATGGAACAGTTTCCTGAAGTTGCCTACATGTGCTTATCTTAGACACCTTCAGACTGCAGGACACTCATTTAGCATCTTTATTAACAGAGATTTATCTATTTATAATGTTAGTGTGTTGTAATTAAGGAGAGATGAATAAAATATATGACCACTGAAAATTTCATGAGGTTTGATAAGGCCAAGTGCAAGGTGCTGCGCCTCAGTTAGGGCAACATCCAGTACCAATCCAGGCTTGGGGATGAGCAGATCATGAGCAGCACTGGCAAGAAGTAATTGGGGCTGCTGGTGGATGAGAGGCTCGACATGAGTAATAATTATATTACTAGATCAGGTGGGTTTTAGTTAAAATGGGTTCAGTTTAGACATTTAAATCTTCTATTAAGCCTTAATTCTTAGATGTGTTTGTGATGACTTGGTTGAAAATGGTCCAGAGAGGAAAATAAATTAATTGTGTTCAGATGCACTTTTGAAACCTCTTCAGGCTCATATTTATGGATTTTCCACACTCTTAGAAACTAGATGTTTTGTCTTACTTTTCCCAACTAAAATAAATGTTAACAACACTATGACAGAAGGTTCTCAGCTTGATAGCCTTGGGAGAATTTGGAACTGTTCAGAAACTGTCCAGACACCCTCAGAAACTTTCCTTTGCATACCTGCTCAAACCCTGACATTTCAATACTGATGGCCACTACCCAAGAGGTATAAACTGTTTGTACCATTTGGCTTCAAGTTTCATTGACAGCTGATTCTCTGTCTTTCAATCAACTGAGACATATTGTGAGTCAGCATTAGCTATTTAGGGCCAGATCTGCTGCTGGAAAAAATTGACAGTTCCATTGACCACTATTGAATATACCTGAAATTGTACAGATAGGTAAAGAAGTAATGAAGAGAAATGAAAATGCCATAATTGCATTTACAGTTGAATATCAAGCTCGTATTTACTGAGATAAATCAGCTTGTAAACAGCCTTCATTGCTAATTGCTCTTGTCTTTGAGGCTATTAGCAATGTAATATTTTATTTAATTGTTTAATAAATTAAAACTTTCATAAATAAATGTTTTAAAGATAAAACAACAAATAGCTTGTCAGTAGCTTAAACCCATTCATTTTGTCTTTATTTAAATTAAAAAAAAAGTGGAGGACTATCACTACATTATAATAATAACAACTGAAACACAGCAATCAGTACAAAGCAAATGGCATAGGGGAAGCTGCACAGTACAGCCTGTGCTCTCTGTGAACTCTCTGTGCCCAGTACATCAATCAATTCTCACCATTTGGATAGAATATAGTCAGTTCTTCCATTCAGACAAGGTAAACGAGGATGTTTTGCCTTTTCCCTACTGTGCAATACCTCTGTAGTGTTTTCATCAACATGGTTTTGCTGGTCATAAAACACAGTGTTGCAACGTCCCTCTGTACCACTCATTGGACCAGGCCTGAATGGCTTTACTCCAGTCTATAGGTGGTTGCTTGTAATTTCAAACATTTTGGCATAAAACCATGCTGTGCTCAAAACCAGGTTGCAATCATCCTCCTTATGCAGATACTGAACACATCCAGAGAAAGAGCTACAGCACAACAGAAAAATTCAGTTTGACACACCCATACTGGATGTACAAAGGGATTTCCTAAATTTATCTTCCAGCAACTGTAGCATCAGTCAAGTAACTCACAGGAAGAACTATTCATAGAATCACTGAGAAATATAATTTTTAAAAGGGTATTAAATAACATTATTTGGGAATAGTTTCCCTAAAGTAAATGAATGAAAATGTAGGTCATTCTGGATTAAGAAATCACTCTTTTGAAGTTCTAATCCCCTTTCTAGCACCACTCTCAACATAAATTTAGTTTGGACTTCATGAACAGTATGATATGTTTTTAAATGATAAATGAATAATGAGAAATGATCCTGATCACCAAGAAAATAATTTCACTAAAATGTGTCATTACTCTGAGAGATTATTTCAGCTCTGTACGATACAGCATTCTGTTTCAGTGTGTTTTTGTAAGTCACCTTCTGCACAAAGACTGAACCTAACAAATGATAACAAGACCATCATACATTCATTCCATATGTGAGTAACACAATGAAAGGGTATTCATTAATTTCAACACTTCCCTCAGTAGCATGGTGGAGTTTCTGTTGAGAGTATATAAGGAAATTTCTTTTTTTTTTTCTAAATGACAACTAGCTTTTGGCCAGGGCACTGAAATAAGTGGCAGCAAACTCAGCTGATTTGGTTCTGCTAAGCCCTTGCTCTAGGGAAGATATAACTGATAACAGAAGATGCAAGAGGAGGGTTATGAGGTTTAGGCTTCTCTGTTTGAATATTGCTCTGAAACATGGGACAGTGCCAAAGCAGAGATATTGACTGCCTGGCATGACAACAAATAGAATCTTGAGTGTGTCTTGTATGTCCTGCTTTTCGTTGCTAGAAACTTAGAAGGTCATGTTTCATTCTGGGGAAGATTGAGACTGTTTTGAAAACACAGGGATTTCTTTGCTGTAAAGGATAATTGGTTCATATCTAGTTGGGATATACAACACCCATCTAGGTGGTACCTTTGCAGATGAATATGAAGATTATTGTCTGAGTGAGAGAGGGTGTGTGCATGCATTTAGAACAGCCAAAGTATTTAAGTGTTTCTTCATTGCTAATTTCAGTAAGAGCTGAGGCTTCTTTGAGATAGAGATTCCAGTTAATTTTAGAACTCAGTTGATTCAAGCACCTTCTAACTTCAAGTAAAATAATCACTACAGCATAGAGATCCTATCAATCATAGCAAGGTTTGCATGCTTATTTAGCTAGCTTGTAATTAAAGGCAGCTAAAAATATCATGCATGAATGGCAAGTTTCTACTTTTTTATTTAGCTCATCTCCTTCAGAGAGAAGACACAGGTCCCATCAATCACACAGTTGGTAACTGAAGTCATTATCACTAAAATTAAGGCAATTATATACAAATGAATATTAATGAATCTTCCAGTCAAAATCCAGGTCAGTTTTCAAGAATTATAACAAAAATAAAAAGAAGTCCTCTTTTCCACTTAATCTTTTGTCAAATAATCAGTACCAAAAAGGACACACATTTTGTATTTAGTTAACGTCATGGATTGAGGTTTTAATGAAATTAATATCAGTATTTTTCCAGCATGGTGCAAAGTGATGTGTTAATTAACATTGTTCTCACAAAATGTGACAAAATGTTACACTAACTTAACTTTGAAGTTGTCATTTCCAGTTGCCATTAGCTCTATTATAAGGAGAAAATGGATTGTCAGTGCACTGTTCTCAGCCAGACAAGTAAAACAAGACTACATTATTTTAAAGTCTAAAAAAAAAATCATAAGACTTGAACTCTCACAGATCGATCTCTGTGTCCCCCACAAGGAAAGACCATCAGACAATTTGTCTCCTCCTCTCTAAGTCAAGTCACGTTTACTTACAGCTGAGCTAAAGGTAAGGTAAAAGGGAATAAGTCAGAGTAGCTTTCTTTGAACTGTTCTTCACCCCCTGTCTTTGGAAATTATCTCAATAGCTTTATGGTAGGTTGTGGCAACTGTTAACTGCACTTGGATACATGGCACAATAGTAGAGGCAACTGCATCTCTGAATTATTTAAGGAGATAGAAAGTAAGGCATTTCAGGCAGCTATAACAGACTTAAAGTAAAATTTCCCTATTATAAATATCAGCTTTTTATTCTGAAAGTGCACTTAAGAGACAATTTAATTTTCATGTATTTATGTGTTTACAGTAACCGAAAGTCATGCTGGTGATAGGAACAGTGAAGGTGTCCTTCCCTCATTAGAACAATTAAAACCAGGAATGAATCACCTGTCTTTCAAATGCAACCACATATCAGACAAATGTTCAAAAAAGAGAAGGAAAAAAAAAGACCTTTTTAAAATATCCTTAAAAATATATATATATTCTTTTGACTAACCCCATGGGCAGATGGAGTCACTGCTACGTTGATGTACACTTGAATGAGCAAGATCAGCTTCAGATTCCTTATTACTGTAAGCATAGAGGAAAATTAGGTAGTCAGAATGTAATAACCCAAGCTTGTGTTTTGTTAAATACAGACCTGAATAAAATAATTATTTAGCTTGTAAATCAACAGTCCTTTGCTATTCTGAAATTACGTTAGACTCAGCAAGAAACAAGAGTACATTGCAAGGAAACAATAAGTCTATACCTACAGAGAACTCAGTTTTCACATTTATCTAATCTTTAAATTAGATAAAGTATCAAGAAATTCAGTCTACCTTCATTTTGAAGTGTGCAAAATAGAGATGGATTTGGGAGTTAACATATTTGCTTTTCTTTTTTTCCCCCATGCTGGTTAAAGTAGAAGAATTGTCTGTCTTGAGACTAACATTACCTTGTCTAAAATGGTTTCAATTCATTAAATAAAATCCACAGACTGGAAAAAAAAAGTATTGACTGTAAGTTTCTAAAGTCCCAAGAACAATTGCAAGTGACCCATGTGTGTTTACACACTGAGAAAACATTAGATGGGCATACACTTTCTTTCATTTAACCTACTAACAAATTAAATCACAGATAGATATTTTGTTTCATAATAATTGATAGTCTTATTCAAGGAAAGAAGTACTTTTCAGAAATAACAACTCTTCATGGTCACAAATATTCCCAGCTCATATTTTTTCCCCTTAATAGAAACAAAATTTTGTCTTTAAAGAAGAGAAGTTCTTATAAATATTGCATATGACTCAGTCCTGCTGAGGAACACTTTCAAGCAAATAAGATGGAAACAGATAAAAAAGCTGGAGGGATTGGTAAGCAACAGTGGGAAGAAACAATAATTTCAGAGTAAGTCTGAGGTTCTAGTTTCACAAGTATTTGTTTTGGCATCAGTGTTTGCTTGTTCATCCCCTAAGCCTCACTGCTTATCACTGTCTCATCTCACTCCCTCAGAAAGAAACAGAAAAACCACTGATGTCACACTGTGAACAACATCAGAGATGCTAATTCAGGTTAAAAACCCCACAGCTTTATGTTGCTGGGTTTTAGGGGCCTTTGGTCCTGAGAGAAATAACTGTAAATGTATGGCTTGTTTAAACTCGCCCTGGGATTTCTGTATTGCTTTATATTATAGCAAGCAGGATGCTAAATGTTAGTGTTCCAATTAAGTAGTTTAATGGTCACTTCAGATCAAGGTAATTTAGAGATGGGCATGAAAATTTTGCAGTCCCATGACAATTTTTTCAGAGCCAACATCTATTTCCAATGCTGATTCAGACTGGAAAATACCTGAAAATTCCACCAAATCTACATTAACTCAACAGAATTATTGTTGTTATAATTGATAGTACTGCTATTATTAGATACTTCTTTTTGACTATATATGTTTATTTTTAGCCATTAGAAATTCCCAACCTATTATATCCCTAAGTAAAACTCAAAAATTGCATAGAAGAGCCCTAATAATTTGAGCAGAAAAAAGGTAAGCAGTTCCAAAGTGACTACTTGGGTCTGTGACTGCATTGACTTTTGAGAGGTATGGTCACATCTAGTGAAATAGTTGGCTTGTGGCTTGCACGGCAGCAAAACAAGCCTTTACTTGTCAAGGAGCTTTGCATTTGCTGCAGGCAAAGGTCAGGGACATGGAGGATTTCTGGTTATGACATGTGGCCACTTGTAACTTTTTGATAATTTCCTTTTGTTTTGTCTCTGTGTGTCCTGGTGATCAGCTCGTATTTCCATAACAGCAGTATTGGAAATGACTCTTGGGAGTGACATCCTGAACTACTGAATTCAGGCTCTGCTAAGGTCAATAGCTACATGGTATTATCCTTTCAGAAGTGCTTTTGCTTGATCTTAAACTTTTTTTTGTCTGCTATGCTTTCAGGAATATTTTTTCTCATTCAGAGCCTGCATTTATTCAGATCTAATTTGGATCCAATTTATGTAAATATTTTCTTTCTCCTTGCTGTTTCCTCCTTTCTCCATTTCTTGGGACAAAGTACATAACTTTCAGACTCCTTTGAGTGGAGCAAAATAAGTTATTTTAGGCAAAATAAGGAATTTTCTTTTTCCTCAGAAAGGAGCCCCTATGCTCCCTTTAATAAAGTCCTCTTGGACCAGTGGTGCAAAGTTTCAGTCCTGTTTCAACTTTCCTTTGTAGCACTGGTGAGCCTTTACAGATGTGGTCTCAACAGTGCCTCATGCAATCACGGTGCTGTTGGAAACTCTTCCTCAGATGTAGCCTAAGAGATGATTTGATCTTTCCAGGGATACATTATGTTAATGCCCCATAATCAGCTATCCAGCCAATAACCTTTCTTCTCTCACAGTAGTAATAGGTGAGCTTCTAAATTGTAGCCTGGATTATTTTTCCCTTATGTACTGAAAATACTTTGAACTTGAATTTTACTCTTCTTCTGTTTCTATTACTGCATTTGTCATAATTTCTTGTTCCTTTTAAATGGCATTTTAAGTACCTAGTGTCTCTCTCCTACATGTTCTTGACCTTCTGACTATAACTAATATTACTCTTACTAATACCTATAACTATTACTAAAGTGCTTCTCCTTCTGTGCTAAATTCATAAATAAAAATATTTATAATAAAAAAATTTTGTCTGACAATTTTTTTCATTATCACTAGAATATTTACGGATAATTTGGGAACTATAATATAAGAAAGAAAAAAGCTATCAGAGAGTATCCAGAGGAAGGCTACAAGAATGCTGAAGGGCCTTAAGGCAAAGCCACATGAGGAGTGGCTGAGGTCACTTGGTCTATCCAGCCTGGAGAAGAGAAGACTGAGGGGAGACCTCACTGCAGTTACAACTTCCTTGTGAGAGGAAGGACAAACACTGATCTCTTCTCTACGGTAACCAGTGAAAGAATTCAGGGAATGGCCTGAAGTTGTGCCAGGGCAGTTTTAGGTTGGATATTAGAAAAAGGTTCTTCCCCAGAGGGTGTTTGGGCACTGGAACACGCTCCCCAGGGGAGTGGCCACAGCACAAAGCCTGAGTTCCAGAAGCATTTGGACAATGCTCTCAGGCACATGGTGTGAATTTTGGGCACGGTGCTGTGCAGGGCCAGGAATGGAACTTTGATGATCTCGTGGGTCCTTTCCAGCTGAGAATAATCTTTGATAATCTAATAATTCTCTTGAATTTTAGATCCTAGCCTAAAGGTGGAATAGCAGTGGCAGGTTTTCCACTGCCTTAAGCAAGATACCCACTTCTATTGAAAGTTTCTCTTGACACTAGTCTTGCTTTCCCCTTTCTTTTCAGCTTTCCCCTTCTTTTCCCCTCACATTTCCTTCCCCTAACTGGCTTTTGTTCCTTCAGTAATGATGAAGAGATGCTATAACGATACATAATAGTTGCATGAGACAGCTCTTGGGAGTCTAGCATAGCCGTGATCCACAATATTATTTCCCAGCTATCAAAAGAGAGGAAGGTATGAGAATTCTTTCTCACTTTCATTTAGTTTTAGTGTTCTCTCTTTCAGTAGTAGGCACAGAGCTCCCTCTACACGTTCTGTTGATCAGATAAAACACTTTTGGATCCTGCTAGATGCAGCTAGATGAACAGTACTAGGCAAACATAAATCATTATCATTAACTGCTACAGCTCTCAACTACAGCTAAGAACCAAGAAACTAAACCAAGCTGTTAGGGACCATCTTAGTGTTGATAAAAGAAAATAGTTGGCATTTGCTGCTGGCAGTTTTACTAAGAGATATGTGTCTGCTAGTCTGAGAAAGATATCATCAGCTGTGTGAAGTCTGAGAGATCTCAGAGGAAGCAGAAAGAAGAAAGGCCTGAAAAGGACTGAGGTATATTTCCTTTGTGCTTAGAAAGGGAGAGAGCTTCTGAAAAACTAAAACAAGTAATGGGACTTACTGGCAGACACTGGTAAAGAATTTGATGGGAAATTTGATCTTCTCTGTTATGAGTCACGACCCTGAATATTACAGCTTCTGCATGAGTAGCAGCACAGCTGTAAATAGAAGTGCTTCAGATGCAATGCCAGCATTGAGTGCAGCACAGAAAGGGGTAGATCTAATTTGTCCATATCACATGTCCTTTGAAAACACAGGGCCTGGTAAACCAAAGGTAAACTTGGCTCTCATTCTTTAAAATATGCATCGCCTGCAGTGATATACATAACCAAAATTGTTAATATGTATCACTTGCATAGGAGAAAATACATAATTAGATAAGGATTTGGGGACAAAAGAAAATATTAAATATTTCCTCTATGCATGTGTGACAATGCTGCCAGCTCATGATCTCTATTTTCCTGATGTTACATTGCTACCCATAATTGTAATGGCTCTGCTCAGTCTAGTTGTCTTATTTTAAGATAAACAAATAAAACGGACTAGGTTGCTGCCTGAGGAATGAGTACTGAAATCAGTTACTTGTCCCAGTTTTGTGCCATCAGCAAACCTGCTGAAGGTACACTCTGCCCTGTCATGACCATTGGTGCAGCCGTGCTGACTAGCCCTGACGAATTTCCTGGAAATTTGACATGATTCAGGATTAGCTGCTCCAACACCTTCCCAGGGATTGAGGGGAGGCAAACCAGCCTATATTTCCCTGGGAGCACCTTTCAGCACTTCCTGAAAACAGGAGTGACATTCACTTTTCTCCAGGCTTTGGGTACTTTTCCCTGTCACCACGGCTGATTGAGGATCATTAGGAGTGGCCCTGCAGTGACATCTGCCAGCTCCCTCGACTCCAGTGCTACGTCCCATCATGGCCCATGGGCCTGTGAATGTTCAGTTTGCTGAAGCTTTCCTGATTCTCATACCAGTGGTGCATCTTCCTTGCTACAGCTGCTCCCCTTGGTCTTTGGGACTTGGGATTTCCGAAGGCCCACCTTGCTGATAAAGACTGAGGCAAAGATGGTGTTCAGTACCTCAGCATTTCCCATGTTCAGTACCTCAGCATTTCCATGTTCAGTACCTCAGTGTCATGGTTTGGCGCTGGCCCAATGCCAGTGCCCCCATGAAAATGTATTTTCTTTAACTAACTGCTGTGAGATGCGACCAGGAACAGAGCAGAGCAGGCTTAAACTTAGAAAAAGAGAGAAAAAAAAAAACTTTATTAAACTACAAACTAACATCAGAAACACACAGGAAACAGAATGAAAACCTTTTAAACCATTCCTCCTCCTCCCACCCAATTTCACCAAAGCACAGTGAGACAAAAATCTTGGAGTCCTGATCAAGTTACCCTCACTCAAGTAATCAATTCTCAGTCCATCAGGGGAGAGAGGAGTCTCTCTTGTACCACAGTCCTCCCACGAAACAGGGTTGAAACTCCCCATGTTTCCTTGTCACACATGGCACTGCCCGGAGAAACTCTGCCATGGTGACATGCTCCTTCCATGTACAGTGCTCTCACCACCGTCCATGGACCGAAACTGCTCACAGGGCTCTTCAAGGATGCTTTGCCAAGTGCCAAAAAACAACCGTGTCTCATTTTTGGGACAACAGTCCCCCCCATTTTCTCATCCCCTGGGGCCGAGGGTCTCAAGAACAGAGCTCTTCTCCCTGAAGATGGAAGGCACCACCACGCCCTCTTCATCTTCCTCTGTTCACTCCTTTATATAATATCATTACAGCAGGTCAGTCTCTTGGCTCAGGCTATAGCATCCACCCAAATGCAGTCTCATGTATTACAGGTAGCTTGGTTCAGTCTATGGCTATACAAGAAAAGTCCAGCTAAAAAAGCCACTCCATCATCTCCTCCCACTTCAGCTTTTCCACATCTTCTTCTTAACATCTCAGGTCCCAGACTGTCTCTCTTCTCTCTCCAACCACCAGCCAGGAGGACTAATGTTTCACAAAGTTTCCTTCACCCAGGAAAGGGTTAAAAGTCCGAGCTCCGCTGCCCTCAGGGCACTGAGATCTCACGGTGGCACTCCCACATGCTGGGCATCACCCCCCCTGCCGCCTCCTCTGCCGGCACAGGCTCGCTCGCTCTCTCTTCTGGGGTTGGGGGGGGGAACAAAAGATACCTCGGTGTTTTCTCCACCCCTCGGTCCTGCAGGGGCTGGCCCGGTTCCATTCCCTTCCACCTTCTCTCTCTCTCCGGGGCTCCGGCCTACCTCAGCCTGGGCCTCCATGGCTCCCCTCCCCCACCCAGCCATGTGGCCGGGCGGGGCAGAGACGGTGCCGCTCCCTGGGCTACCACGGGCGAAAGAGAGCGAACTCTGGGAAATCTCTGCTTTTAACCCCGTGTGTCTTCAGAGGTGACTCACGTCTTCAGTGGTCACACCAGGTGTCAATATTCGAATCTGACCACTGATTGGTTTAACTAAAACTTCCCAAAAAACTCACTTCTTCCCAAACCGAGACACTCAGCATTTCCCATGTCCACTGCCATCACCTCTCCTGCCTCACTGAAAAATGGGCCCCCATTTTCCCCTGTCATTTTCCCTAATCATCTTTTTGTCTTCCTATGAACTTACAGAACACGTCCTATTTGTCTTTGGCATCCCTGGTCAGATTCAATTCTGTTTGGACTATTCTGTTTGTTTTAGCTGCCCTAACTCAGTCTGTGAATGCTCTGAAAGTGTTTCTGTTTTCCTCCCAGGTTACATTCTTACTTCCACTCACTGTATGCTTCATTGTTGTGTTTGACCTTTCAAATGATTAAAGACAAATGTAATGGCTTTCAGGATTTAAAAAAAAATAATAATAAAAAATCAAGTTATGGCATGTTTGAAATACTAAAAGAATACATAACTCACATCTTTTTAGTAAAAACACAAAATTAGAGTCAATAGGAAGAATTTGAATACCTCATTATTGACTCCTTAGACGCTTCTAAAATCCATCTTTTCTGTGAAAAAACTGCAGATGTAAGAGTCCCCAGCACAGGGACAGATGGGAGTAACTACTACCTATTGCTTTGAAGAAATATATTACACTAAAACAGTATCTCATTACAACACCTTTCCAGTGATCTGGGAGTTTGTTCAAGAACAAAATGGATATTTATGTTCATTGTGCTTAAAAATCATATTTTAAAAGACTCTTAATGAAAGACAGTCTGTGACCTTTTAGCTGTTTCAATACTATTGTGGGAACGAATTTTCATTTTATTGTAATAATTATGTTAGCAACTTCTAGTTTTTCTTTTTTTTAATTGACAGTAAGTATGATTAGGAATACAATAGCACCACCTGAGGCACAGTAGCTGCCTAGATGACTTGTCAGTTCATAAACACAGGGTCAAATTCAGCCTTGCTATGAGTGAGCATACTTTAATTATCTGCTATTTATTATAGGTTAAGTTCTGACAATATACTCTATACTAATAAAAATAGGGGGAAAAAATCAGTCACACAGAGCATTCATAAGCCAATAAGCTATTTTTGCAATTCTAATTTATTTCCTGTTTAAAGTATTGCAGTCAATTAATTTTATTCTTTCAAAATTACAGGTGAAGAAGGCTAAAAGTTTGTTCTTACATTCATATATAGACATCTCAGTAGAAAAAAAACCCTGAATTTCAAGTGCATTGAAGATCCACAGGGATTTTCTGAAAACAGCAAAGGTTCTAAGTGCCAGTGTAATGCCAAAATGGGTTGTAAACAAGACTCATCACCAGAGTAGGTTTTGTGGTGAGGGTGTTCTGAACACAAGTGTAGCACCAAAGCATTTAATCAGGGTACAAATGCAATTTAGCTAAGTGGGTCAGATTCATTACACTGGTAATACCAGAGAGTACAGCCCAGAACACCACGCTCCCACTTCTGCTGGGTAAACTTTGTGAAAGAGCTGACTGAGTACATAATATAAAAATACACTGAGAGCTGCTGAGGTCAAATGGGGCCTGTTTTGGCTGCTGGACTTTCTGTCTTAAATGAGCATCCTGTTGTTGTTTTGCAGGCTACCTCTTGGGTGTATGTTTTGGTAATTAATAGGAACACACAGGACTAGCACGGTGTGCCAGGACCTGAGGGCTTATGTGACCCAATAGATTTTGACCATTCATGTTGCCAGGGAAAATAAAAAAACTGCATGCAAAAACCAACTAGTATAAGAGATGCCTTCTAAATATGGAGAATAATTCCGATTTTACTGATAATAAAATGAAGCTCATGGCTGTTAAGTTCATTGTGAAAATCAATGATGGAATAAGTTGCAGTCCTAGAAATGAACCCTGCAGGTAAACATTTGCATTAGATTTTAAATTGGTGTGCAATTTGTTGTGAGTAATGCTGCTGGTAAACAGGCATTAATCAATGATCAATCTGCACATTTTTTTCAGATTTCAGACATTAGCAAAGTTTGGTTTGTGAGGGGGTTTTAACTATACTTTTGTTTACCGTTATTCTTTGGATTCCTCCATATAATCCATCCACCAAATTTTATTGTTAAACTGAACCATATTCTTAGAGAAACAGATCCTACCAATTGACTAAGTAAGAGAGGAATGATTAGTTTTTGAAAAGCAGATTCAATATAATTTTGCTTCCTATGAGCAGTATAGAGCCATGATAGCTGAAACATTATTCAAGGCATCACAACCAATCATCCAGTTAAAATATTACTCTAATGATACATTTTTAATTTAATCTTCTCCTACAGATTCTTTAATTTGATTTTCATTTTTCATATATGTAAAAAAATGTAATATTAGGACAAAGCCACTTATTATTTTGTCATTTCTGCATTATATGCTGCTAGATTATATGATGCAACTTGCAGTTGGGCAATGGCTAGAAGACCAACATAGTAAAAATCTTTCTCTTTGTCTGCTCATTCTGCTGCAAGGAATAAACACTCCCTAATATTCTTTGTCCTAATCAACTTTTAAAGAATTATAAACAATAATCACAGAAAAAGAAAGACACTTCCCACTACCCTGCTGGGAATTTGCAAAAGGCCACTTCTGATCAAGTTGTCTATGATTAAAGTTCACAGTTTTCTTTCTTTCTGTCTTTCTGCCTTTCTGTCTTTCTGTCTTTCTCTCTCTCTCTCTCTCTCTATATATATATATATATGTATATGTATATGAGACAGGTTATATTTGGAGATATAAGACAGCCTGGGTTAAATGGAAATACTGCACTGAGTACTTGTAAATGTCATGTCTATGACAACAATATTTATTCCATATTATCTTCTGTGTCCTATATTCTAGGTTCTGTAAAATCACAGTAGCAGAAGACCAAGCTGTGCTACTGGTGATAGTAACATCTTAAGTGCTCAGCAGAGCACAGAATAGCACCGCAGTCTATACAAATCTGTGTTGCACCTGCATCTTGCACAATATGCACTGCTCTGCTACACCTATCTGAAATAAAATAGAAGTGAAGTGAAAGATGATCAGACATATGTAATAGCTTTCATAAAAGTAGACAGTTAATAGACTAGAACTCTATTTGCTAGCAATATGAGGAGGACATTAATCACAATGACATGCTGAATAGCAATAAGAACAATTATTCACTATTTGACACAATACAAGAACTAAGGACGACCCAATGTATTATTGGGCAGAGAGTTTAAAGCAAACAATAGTAAGTGCTTTTCACACCGTGCATCATTCAGCTGTAGAATCCATTGCCATAGATTGCTTTAGGAACAAAAGCATAAATGAGTTTTAAAAGGTCAGACAGTTTCATTGGGAATAGATCTAGTGGTGGTGGTAAAACATGGTTCAGATGCAATCTCTGTCACAAATGTCTGCACAGCAGAGGCTAGTAGGCACTATGTGAAAAGAAGGATTTATCTTACATATGTGTGGTTCTTTTTTACTGTTCAATCAGCCTCTATATCGATCCATTCACAAAGATAGAAAACTGTGCTAGATGGATATTTGTTCTAACTCAGAAAAGTTTCTTTTATAGCTTCTGTTATTTTGCCACTCAAATAGTTATTATCCTTCTGAACTACCTTGTTTCATTAGGGAAATGCACAACTTGTTGAATGACAGCTACCTACACTGAAGTTTGGTAAATTGGAGATGACACCTCTGATAACACGAAACGTTTGGAAGAAGCACTGCAATTGAGGGGCACCTTCCATCAGCTGAAATCTCCCCTCCTGCCAAACCTTTAGACTAGCACAGAATATAAAGTGGGAAGCTGAAGAGAAAAAGAGATTAGAGATAAATAGGTGAGATTATTTTAGATAAGGATTGGTTGGAAGTTAGTGTTAGCCCTCAGATATTAGAGGTGAGACAGGCAGGGACTGAATTAAAGACAGAAGAGGAAGACAGATAGGGATTGGGTGGGAATCTGATCTGAGTTCAGTTAAGCTGAGGAGTTCATGTACAATGCACAAGATTAAAGCAGTGTATGGAAAAGCCAGAGGCTGTTCAGATAAAAAGATACAGTATTTATTCTCAAGCTATGGTAAATTGGTCATTGAAAGAATGGTGATAAAGGGTCATGTTTGAGGAGCCTTGTTTGAGGATTTTATTAATATCTCGATGTCAAGGTAATACAATAATTATCTGAATATTTTTGAACAAGTTCTCTCCAGGATATGTTACTGTTGTGACTCATGACAACACATTAGCTACCAGTTGCCTTCAGAGGTAAAACTGTATTTAATATAATCAGACTCCAGGGTGCTGAGGAATTTGTTCAGGATGTGCACCTGTTTATAACAGAATCCTTATCATTTCATGGCATTTTTCTGATCTTGAGGGTTTCTATCCAAAACAGAGGTCCCTGACCCATCATAAAATCTGGATGTGCTTTGAAATGTCTGTAAAAGTGCTAAGTATCCCATGCTAAAATGTGTGTGCTGCATTGACCTTGGCTGAGGTCCTGAGAAGGTGGAGGACAAGGAGAAAATAAAAAGAAAAAAACTTTTCTTTTTAAGAAAGAAGATAGAAGATAGAAGCATTTTAATAAAGCAGAAGCAAAGACCACATGACAAAGCAGAGGAAAACAAAAGATTATTCTTAACTTTCCATCACTAGGCAATGTCCAACCACTTCTTTGGAAGTAGCATGTCAGTATAAAGGGTGTTTGCTCTGTAAGAGTCTCCATTTAGATGGGAGAGGAAAATATATTTTCTGTTAATAATGAATAAAATAAAATAAAATATTTTAAATAGTGTTTAATTCTTCTTTATCTCACTCATTTCCAATATCTATTTTTGTGTGTTTTGTAATGTATATAATATATTAATAAAGTAGTGCATATATATTAATAATAAATAAATCATAGAATCACAGAAAGGTTTGGGTTTGAAGACACCTAAGAGAAGGTTTAATATAAATTGAGGGTTCATGCTCAAAATATTTTAATGATAGTGATGCACAATAAAAGTTTTATATGACTACTCTATAATACCTGAGTTAACTGCAGATGGATGACAGATACGATGGTGATTTACAGGAGAACCATATCCAAAGCACGGGGAGCAGGGTGCCTAAAATGGTGCTTAGCGAATTGTGCAGGCTTCTGGGGACATTTGAGAGAACCAACAGGGCTTTAAGTGTCTGTATCCCAATAGAAAAGTTATGATATTTAATGTTTAGCTTCTAAAGTACAATTCACTTGAATTTAGAGGGATTCATCATCTGACAACTAATTTCTTTGATTAGTTTGCGGTATCATTAAGATGCACTTTGGCCAAGTCACATAGGAAAGATCAAGGCACCATACATTTGATGGATGAATGTACAAAAAAAAAATCTGTGGTGATGCATTATGTGGTTAAAGAGATAACCACATGTGCACCACAGAAGGAAGACATCCCACAGTACCTGATGAGAAAGAGCCAAAGAGATCTTGTACTTGTGGGTTAGGTTGATGTCTGAGAGGAAGTTAGGAATTAGGCTTCAATTTCAAATAACTATTTATGTGTTTTGTAAAATACTGGATGACAACAACTTTCCTAATCAATGAGTACTCCATGCCAGTCAAGGCAGGGCTGGGGGTGGAAGATAGCTTAGTTTGTATGAACACACTATGTATACCTGTCTATTTTCAACTCTTCCCTGAACTGTGTCCATTTTAGTTTGTTTCAATCCACCTACTGAAAAAGGAAGCTAGTTCAGCACACTAAAAGAAGGATTGTGACATGAAAATCAAATGAAATTAAACTCTGAGTCATGAAAGAAGAATTACCAGATGTCACCCTGCACCTAGACACTACAGGGTGCCCTCTAACTATTTTTGAAATGTACTGTGTCGTGTCAGTGTGTTGCACAGCATATGGTGAGCATTACTTTTAACAATACTCCTTCACATCTTCTGTTTTGCATCACAACTTTAATGTTACTTTAATGCATTTCTCTGGTGGATGAATAAACTTTTTTTTTTTCTAAAGGGTTCATTATGTTTAGACACTATATTTTATCCTATTTTCTGTAAAGTGAATTTAGGGTTTGATTCAAATACCAGTGAAATCAATGTGTTCCCACAATATTTTATAAAATGGAGCTGATAATGTCCTAGTAAAATTAATTTTGTATGTTTTTCACTGAAACTGGTTTACCGTAGGCTATGCTACACAAAAATTTCCCAAACTATATCTCTACTCAAAGACTAAGGGGTTGAATCATATTTTAATTTCATATCTACTCAGAATTCCTGGAAAATGGAATTATTATCATATTAAAGTTCCTTTAAAGTCTGAGCTGAGTGAGGTTTTGCATCCAGAGTGACCATTTGCTTCCAAAGAATATCTTTAGAAAATTGGTAATGAAAAATGGCATTTGCTTACTCAATAGATCATGGTACTAAACTCATTACATTATTTATTTACTGAAATAATGAGACCATCTGGTCCAAATCTCTACCCAAGTGAGATTATTTCCATCCAACTATTTTTTCCAATATAGGCTTAAAATGGCCCAACAGACAAATCTTCCTTTAGAAAATGTGCTATAGCATCACACATTGATAGGAAAAAATATTTTCAGGTGTTCAACCACAACTTTGCAATTTTCATTTTCATACTACTAGTTAAATCTCTATGTTCACTAAAGTACTTTCATCAGGTTTTTACAATTGACCCATTTCTAATATTTTTTATAATTTCTCCGTTCTTAGTTGTTGTTGTCCAGCAGCCAAGCAGTCATTCTTTGTTTCTCTCTTTTTATGTCTCTCACTTTACTAATTTGTTTAGAGCCAAATCTATATTTTGCAATGTAGTGTCTTTCTGAGCAAAATGTAAAAGTTTGCTTATTTTTTTCACTAATGTATTGCGCTGTGTTTTTATACGTACATATCCAAAATGGAATTTAAAAAAAAAAAAAAGATTTTTTATAGTAGTGGCCTGTGATTCCTGAAAGAATTTCGAGGTTAAAGTAGACAGATTCAATTTTCCTAAGTTGAAGTCCTATGACAAGAAGATTTATTTGGTCTAATTATTAAGAGAACAATGAACAAGGAAATTATTATATTTTCTTCCTATATCTGGCATTGCTGAAACAGAAACTTTAATATTCCATACGTGTCTAGTGCTAGCATTCTTTAAAATAAGGTTGTCAAAGGGAAGAGGAAGAAAAAGTCACAAAAGTGATTTAGACTGAGGAAAATCCATTAAAATTTGACTGCTAAACTTTTAATCTGCTAATTTATCAAAAGAAGATCACTGTGATTTGATATCCCCCCCAAAGAGGAAACACTGACTTCCCTAATCAGGTAGCGAAAGGCATGCTGAACACCAGCAGATGAACATCAAATTGAAATTTTCAACTTTGTGTTAAATTCCTATTTTTAACTCAGTGTGAATCAAATTAAAAATACAGTGGGATAAGTGGATTTTATATCTTTCAAAATCTCCATATATGAGGAATGCCCCTTTTTGGGCACTGACAAACTGTGCAGGAATATCTGGGTTCAGAGCTGCCTGGGTGTTGTGAACACCTACTGCCTTTGGTAGCTGGCCCGTAGCACAGGTGCAGCATCAGGGCTTTCAAAGACTGGTACTGTCTCCACAGTGGTACAGCTGCTCTTAGCAGTGGGTCTGAATTTGAGAACAGAAGAAGGAAAACATTTAGCCCTTCTTTTTTTTTTTTTTTTTGAGTACAGATGATAAAAAACTGACACAACAAGGTCATGAAAGTGCTTTTCTGGTTGGTGCAACTACACAGAGGTCCCTTTCATACATCTCCTCTGTTACTGAAACCTAAATTAGCTAGAGACAGCTCAGGTATGACTTTCCATCACCTCTCTGTCTGCAGTCTAGACATATCTTCTGCTTCAGTAGTGAAAACCGTGGTAGAGGACTTGATACAGAATTCCCACATGCTGCTAATTATGGCTGTGAAAGTGGTTGCAGCTTTTTAAATTGTAAGCTTGGCTGAAAATGAAGGGACTGTCAATTGCTTGTTTATCTTGAGAGTAAGAAAGCAAGATTACATGAATACTAACTAGAGGATAATAGTGAAATGAAGGCTGTTTGGCTTACATAATATCAAAAGCAATGGAGTCTGAAGGTTATTTCTCTGTGCATGGTGCTCCGACTCTGGAACTCGACTGTGGGCTGCAGGGTTGCTGTAAGAAAGCTAAATCTTACTTTATATGTTATTTGAAATATCTCAATTCACATGACAATTCTTAATCAATTTTCTGTGTTATACAACAGAGTCTAGTTAACTTTTAGCTTTGGCATAGTTTACAAGACTGGAAAGAGTTTAATTGACTTCAGGTGAGATGGGAAGAAACCAAGGGATTTTTGTTCTAGTCCTCTGTCTATCTTTTTGATCCACAGTTGTCCCTGTATGAATCATAGTCAAATATCCAGGCTTTGTCTAACAGGTCAATTTCTTTTCTCTAAATTAGGCTGTATTATGAGGAAGCACCATATATCTCTGCCACTCCTGCCGTAAAGCTGTCTAATCTTCTGCCTCCAGATGCACACCATCCCTGCTCTTTAGCTTGAAAAATACTTTGTACTAAATATGTCTTTCAAAATGACAAAGTATTTTTAATTTGTCCTACTAATATAGTGGATTGCCCCAGGGAACATCTGGCGTGATGGCTGCTGCCATCTGTAGGATGCCCTGAGGAGTTCAGTGGTGCATTTCAAAGGGTCTGGTCGTGAACTGCAGAAAATTAGGCAGAATCACAGAATGGTTTGGGCTGCCCCTTAATTCTGACCCATAAGCTCTCAATTAATTCTGGATCCACTCCCAGGCAGAGCTCGATACATTCCCCTTAACAGAATCACCCATTATGAGCACTTGTTCTTCTCATGTTCTGCTCCATGGAGGCTGGAGGCTGAGGCCTGCTTTTGTGGGTCACAGGCCCAGGGTGCCTGGAGTTGTTCGGCCTGGAGAAAAGGAGGCTCAGGGTAGACCTTATCACTTTCTCCCTACTTTTTTTTTTTTTTTTCCTCCTTACTACCTGAAATATGGTTGTAGCAAAGTGGAGGACGGTCCCTTTTCCCTTTTCTTAACAAGTGACAGAATAAGAGGAAATGTCCTCAAGTTACACTAGGGAAGGTCTAAACTGGATATTAGGAAAAATTTCTTCATAGAAAGCGTTGTCAAGCTTTGGAACACTTTACTCAGAGACTTATCTTTTCTCCAAGAGAAGTTTCTGGACCCTTGCTGAAACTCCCTGAAACTGAAGTCTCCTTCCTTACCAGTTTCATCTGGGTGAATGCAGAGCTGCATTAGACATAGAATCATAGAATCATCTGAAAAGATTTCAGGGATCCTCAAGCCCAACCTTTCACATATCTCAGGGTTTTCTCTGTAGAAACACTGGCTTTAATTAAAATAGACATTTTTCATCTGAGTGAACTAATTCCCTAGACAAAATAATTCATGAACTATGGAAAAGTGAAAATAATTTCTGATATATGCAAAGCAAAGAAAAATTAACATCCTTTGAGGAAGTAAGAATCCAGAAGGTGCTAAGATGAAAGAAATCAACACAGTATTGCTGTCTAATCCTTTAACTCCAATCCATTCCTTTCTTCCTTCCTTCCTCAAGAAATGGTAGCTGAATCTGAGATGCTGATTTGCTAGTTTCTGCATCTATAAACCTGAAATAATTCATTTAATCTAAGGGATTTACATCTGAGTATAGTTAAAAATAAAATATTTAAAGATGGAATAAACTGTGAAAACAAACTCATATGTGAGTTGCACATAATTTAGTCAAAATAGGCAACCTCACAGTGCATGTTAAAAATGTACATAGGTAATTCCTTTTTAGACAGTAAAGAAGATAAATGGCTTTCAGGAAGAGCATTAACTTTGCAAATTAGTTTCCATTATGAAATTTGCCTATACACAAACATAATTTTCATTTAAAATATTCTTTTTGCTGGTGAGATTTTCTACAGTCTAAGTTTCCAAGTGATCTATTTAATTCTTCCATTTCTTCAGTCTCTCTGGAAGCTCAATAGCATACTAAAAGAAAAGGCAAAACAAGAGTCTTAAAATTCTAAATAATTAATTTTATTTTTTCTCTCTTTGCTACACTTTTGTGACATTAATTACTGATGTTAACTAATTTCTTTCTTTTGAAAATATGGTTTAAAATCATGGAGGCTTCTTCATGTCCAGGCTGAGCAACCCCAACTCTCTCAGCCTGGCCTCCTCTGTACTGGCTCCAACTGGTCCACATCCATCTTATGTTGGTTGTCCCAGAGCTGTATGCAACATTCCAGGCGGGGTCTCCTGGGAGTGGAGTAGAGGGAGACAGTCACCTCCCTCAGCCTGTTGGCTTTCCAAAGCTTCTAACCCTCCACCTTATTGATTAGGAAATTAATATTGAAATTCCAGGAACTGCTAGATTATAGGTAAGTATTTCAAGTATCAGATTAGTCCCTACATTTTATTGTGACAGGATTCTCATTCTGGATTTCAGAAAACTTTGCCACTAGAAAATTTCACCAAAAAAGCTGTTGTTTCAGTAAAGAATGATTCTGAGAAAATTTGTGACCTGAATTACTTCCAAAGGCAGTGGGAGATGTAACTCCAGTTGTAACTCCAACTGCTTCTTTTTAGCATATCTTATCTACGTTTCAATCTATATCATGCTACAACAGTTCCACTTGTTCCTAAATATATTCTGCTTATTTTTGTGTCACTAGTACTTTATTCTGTTTTATAAACCACCCTAAGATTTTCTTTATTTTTTGTTTGTTTGTTTGTTTGAATTGAGGTTTTTTGTTTAATTTGTTTTTTAATAGTTTGAAGTATTCAGGAAAATATCGTCATGAGTTTTGGAGAACAAGCAAAAAATCCATTAACCTTCAAAATAATTGATGTGTTTTCCAGGTTACTGATTTATTAAGACACTTTGTGCACCTGTTCCAATCATTAGTGATATATTGTTCCACAGTAAGCACTCACTCCATCTTAGTTAAATAATATTTGGTTGGATTGATTATTATTTGCAAAAGCTTGCTAAATTAGGATCTGTTACTTTTTTTTACTATGTATTTTTAAAAAAAAAATCTATTTGAAGCAATAAATTGTGAATATAAATTTGCCTGTAGGTATTTTACAAAACAGTTTTCATGTGCAAACATCTGCACTGAAGGTCTCCAGTGTAATAGTGAAGATCTTGAGTCACCGTGAAAAACATCAGCCCAGAAATTTCATCTAATCATAAGTAGTTCTCTCCAAAAAATCATTTATCACACTTTGATGAGCTTGCATACTGAAGTCATATTCTTAAACAACCAGAAATGTAGGACTCTGGAAGGAAACCACAAGACAGCTGTTCAAATAAAGTTTCTTGGAAACTGGCAACCTTTATATCTTTACAGTTTCTTTAATACATGTACTGAAATTAGTGATGTTCCTAATTATCTAGAAGGATCAGACTACTGCAAATTTCCTTTTAACATGGTGGTAGCCAAAATGAACCAGTTTTAAACTGCTTTCTTGGTGAAATAAATACTACCCACCAAGTGCCAAGTAGTAATTTTTTATTCTGAGTAAATAAAGTTCAAGTTTGCCTAACTGACTAAAGTCTGGAACTGTCCAGCTCAGCAGAAATGGCCATATCTAATAGGGAAAAAGAAAATTTCCATTTTGGATGCAATTTTGAAGGTGAGTTAGGACTGAAGTGGTGAGACTGCTGTGTGAACCCTGATCTAAGATCTATTGGTCTTGTGAATCTACATAATACAGGGTCAGACAGAAGATTAGTTTAGGATCTGAAAGATGTGCTACAGTGTCAATTACTTATTAGAGAAGGTCCAGTGTTATGCATGTTCCTGTCCTGTCTCAGAGCCCGCTCTGAATGGTCGCTGTAATGACAATAATGTTATTTTTTTGGCAGTGTGACTTTCTTCAACAGTTACCCAAAGAATAGCTGTTGAAGTTATAGTAGGAACTTGGTTTGTTGTATTGTAGCTGTCAGTGTCAGGGAGTAGTGTTCAGATAATGTTTCCCAACTTTGGGACTCTCACGTACATAAAGAGGCAATCCACTTCAATCTGTCATATTTGTCAATCTGACAAGGAAACAAGTTTAACAGAATACCCTAAAATCACTTTGATACCAGCCAAGATTTAAAAGAAGCATCTTTAATCTACCAAATCTGGATGAAATGGTGGTTTGCAAAAGAAGAGATGAAAATTCAATTATAGATTTTACTTACCAGTAGTCTTAATCCTTACCTTCTCAGGCGCTGAACCGCTTTTGGCAATTTTCTTGAGTTCATGTTTCTTGTTCATACTAGATGTATTGAGAAATCTAATCCTCTCTCAACTCCCACCTGAATTATCTCACTTTGAATTTTACTCGTCCTTCAGAAGAAATGGAAACAACTTTCTCTGCCTGGAAAACAAGAGTTTTCCATGGCAGAATAACTACCTGCATCCATCTTCTCATCCTTTCTTCATTTTTGAAGCTGTTGCATGAGTTTGCAACCCTGGTTTTGGACTGTTGACTACCTTATGTGTCCTCCCATCCCCTGCTTCCCACTGCATCCAGCACCCTTCAAATCATAACAAACGTTCAGATACTGTTCAAACCCTTCTGGGATTCAAGACTGGCCCATCTTTTCTTTAAAGCACATATGTCAAAGAAAACCAGGGGTCTATACATGCGAGGTGTGATCATGTAAACATTACTGTGTTCAGACACAGAATACTTAATTTATGATAGTATTTTTTATTTTTATTTTTATATCTATTTATTTATGTATTTATGTATTTATTTAAATTGGCAGAAGTCTATTTGCAAGATTTAAGGAAATTACTTAAAAACAAAGACACAGCACTTTGTCCACTGCGCTCTTCTCATCCTCAGATCAACAGCTCTCAGTAGTTCTAAAGATGCACAAATGACCTGCCAATGTGTCTGATTTTGAGGACTTTATCATGGGTTTCCTCTTACCAAAACTAGTTCTCTTCTGATATTCCATTATGTGCTGCCTACTTTTTGGGTCTCTGCCTGCCTAGCCCATCCTCAACACCCTGAACTTTTCTCAGTTCATTCTGCAAAGTTCCACTCAAGCAAGAGTTCAGTGAGCACTTAGAATTTCTACCTTGTCACTGTGGTTTTCTTAAAACTGATACATCCACTTAATAAATTAAGAACAAGCAGAAGATATATACATATATACATACTTTTTGCTTCTACTGCGTTATATGAGAAATTTTAAATTCATGCTTTTCTTCCTAGATTACTCAAGCTTATTTTACTGTTTGCAGTTTATTTATAACATTTAGCATCAAGTCCTTCTTGTTAGAAAGGATGTTCTTGTCCCCCATAATCCATGCTTTCTCTCAGTTTGGGCATCTTTTTCTCACAATCTTTGTGTGAATTAAAAATACATATTCTGTGATTTCCAAGCAGCCTGAGGCAAGTGAAAGCATCTGTAGGTGTGTTCCATGGCTGAGCTTCACTGCAGCTAACTGGGTTTTGTGATGAAAGCCTTTGGGGTGTGATATATATGTTCGATATACAGTACATCTCTCCAACATTCAAAGATAGTTGAATTCATCAGCATCCTAGCAGACACATGGAAAAATTTGGACTTCTTCTTTTGACATATGTGCCTAATTTCTGTTTAAGTTGTATTTTAAGCTCCTATGTGCTCTTTCACATCTTATCTTAAGTCCTGTACGAAAACTGACAGAAGGAATCTCTAATGAATTTGTGAAGTCCATAGAAACCTTCTGAATGTCAATCCAGGCTCTTTTAAAAAAGCTTTTTTCCCTCCTCAAAACCAAAAATTTCCAAAGAAAGTTCTGCAGAAACTTTTTTGAGTGGTCACACAATTTCACTTTGTGTGTTTGTCTCTGCTATCTTCTCTCTGCTGTGGTTACTGTACAAACAGCTAATACTCCACTGGCAGGTGTCTACTTCCAATTTCAAGAAGTCAAACTCTTCCATCTCTCATGCCTGAAGGCAAAAATAAAATCACTGAACAGCTTATCCAAGAACTGCTTTTTGCTGAGACTCCCTTGTTGTGAGTTCCAGACAGGAACTCAGGAATTTGTATTGTAATCCATTTAATAAAACAATGAACTTTGGGTTTTGTGTCAGCAGGTAAAAATAAAGGGGCTTTTTTTTTATTGTTAATCAACATCTGGATTAATTTTATCTGCCAAAAATCTTCACCTGTGATCAAAAGCCAAGAGTAGTATTATATCTTTGTTTCCCAAGCAAAGTTTTGTATGTTAGGTAATACACGACAGAGTATTGTAGGTCTCCCCTGAATCAGAAAGGTACTTACAGTGTTTGCTAAATATATGAATGTACATGTAAAGCCAAAAATATAGGATTCTCTGGGACAATTCTGGCATACAGATGCTCAGTTAAAGAGGTAAAATCATTTCAGAGCATTTTTTAGGGCAGATTCTCCACAGGAACTCTCTTAGAACCTGTTTGTCTATAATTCTTTTTTTTCTAGAAAAGGATCTTCTTGCTTTTCTGGGAGTTTGAAGGGTCTGCATATATTGTTTTAAGGCCTTAATTTTTCTAATGGTAGTCTATCTTCCTCAAGAAGACTCTTGAGGTGGAAACCATCTATCTTTTTGGTGTAACCCATATGCTTGATGCTGTAGTACTTACCTGGTAAGCTCCTCTAAAGAAGGAGAAAAGCAGTAGAAAAGAAAAAAAAATGTTTAGGTTGGAGTGCTCTCTGTCAACACATACGCTGAGAACAGGGAAAATCCATTCAGCCACAAGGACCCAGAGACATACAGAATTCAGCTGTGACACTTCATGTTTCTGAACCTCCAAAGGAAATTCTCACTCTGGGTGCTGTGCCAGGCAGACTGAACGCACACATCCTGCATGAGCTGAGTCAATCCAAGCACAGCTGAGTCAGGAAATTATAAATATGAGCATTAAGGATTGCCTGAAGGACTCTGGCTGGCTTGAAGTGAGACTAAATTATTTGTTTCCTGTCCCAGTGTTGGTGTCATTGGGACACAAACTCGCACATTGCTGCTTTCACCTAAATCTGAGGATCAGCCAACTATTAACTCAAAACCTGCTCTGCTGCTCACTGTGAAGACTGTTCACTGTTCACTCACTGGCAGGGTTGTGAAGTGTTTATAAACGAGCTGAGAAGCTGCAATTCTCCTCCAGCTCTGCCAGCTCCAGGAGATACTCACTGAATATCATGGCTATCCCTCCGATACTGAGAAACCATCTCTGAAAGAAGATCTGAGGTGAGAAAATTATGTAAGTTCAGGAAAGTAAAGCAAGCTGAAAAATATCCAAAATGCTGTACTAGAGCAGGTCTAGAAGCCAAATGGGAAAGATTAGCTATCATAAACATATCTGTTTGGTTTGCAAGTTAGAACTAACACTCAATGCATCGACCCAAATTTTATTCATTTTTGTGTTAAGTAAACACCTTTTTTTTTTCCTAAGGGAGCGGTAGACAATCGACAGGGAAATTATTCATACAAAAATTTCAGACAGATTTATATGCAAGCATGGTTATGTGTATGCACATATGTTTCAGGTTTAGCTGCACATGATGCTTTATGAAGAGTCCTCAGCAGAGATAGTTCCAGCTTGTACCTCAGGGGAAACTGGAGAATACCATGCCAGTTGCCTAAACCTCAGAAAATCTGCATATTCTGAAGTTTAGCAGTTACCTCAGTAGGGTCCTCAAACTCCTATTGGTCTCTACAGCTGATGTAATAGAAATAATATTGCTATGAACAGTGTCACCTGGATGTGCCAATGTTTCATCTCAAATGTAGCACTGTGTTTTAGCTTGAAGAAGCTACTGCTGTCATTCACACTTGTTTGAATGTTAGAAGTTTCTCTTACAAAGAAATATTACTTGAAACGTAGTGCAGAAAGATGATGCTTCTTTTTGGGAAAGCAAAGCTGAGTGTCTAAGGCTGAAAAATATTTCTTCAGTTCCATATCAAGACTGTTGGGGTCTTGGCTACCATCTTGGTTAACAGAAAAGGAAACAAAATGGACATGCAGACAACTCCCAATGTGTGAGTTGTTCTGGTATTTCAACTTGAACACTAGCAGCAATCTCATCAGTTTCTTTGGGAGAGCAAGGTGCTCGAAGCAAATGTAATATTCTTCCTCCTTCCTATATCACAGTTTGTTTTTCTGAGGAAATTCTAATCAGAGACTCTGTATCAGGGCCTGCAGGAAAAAATAGACAAAATGCTGTTTGAAATAGCTGAAGAAAAGAAGGGAGCAAAGAATATAAGACCAGACAAATATTTGTGCAACAGTGGGTAGAGCAGAAGTTAGTCAGAGGGAATTCTAGGAACTACAGAAGAGTTATTAGGATCAGTTGAGAGAAAACTGAATTAAATGGTTGGCTTGAATTGAACAGGGTTGAGAGGATTATTTTTATTATTTTAATTGAAGACATCTGATATATTTCTCCAGCCTGGCGAGATATATATCATAGTACCAAAGTTCATTTGTATCCACATTTATTTCTTCATAGATGGTAGCATCTCTCATTTAAATAACCATATATGTAAGTTACATTTACATTATGTATTTTGTGCAGTGACCATAGGGAATGCGAAGAGTCCTTGAGAAGCAACTGGGTGTTCAGTTCATTCATTTCCTCAACATACAGATGAAGATCCTGTGAGTTGAGGTTTCACAGGCATCTCTGGCTTAGGTGAGGAAGAGCGGGGAAGTTTCACTGATATCTCTGTTTCATACCACTGAATAAAACTTTTATTAACTCCATTTGAAAAAGTGACAGATCATAAGGCTGCCAATCTTCATTTTGCACCACGAAGTGGTTTACTTTCAAATGTGACATTTTTAGGTGCCACCAGATGTCACTATCGGTAGTTTTAGGTTTTCCCTTGGATTAAAGAGGGTTATTTTCCTTGGAGAAGTGCTCTTTGCTAGCAGTGATACGGTTCACATTGGAAACCCAGAGCATCACCAGAAAAGACAGTTTGGCCTTTGCTTTTGAAATCCATCTATGAATCTTCCATACACAACTGGTGCTCTTAGTTGCACTTATCCCAGCAAACAAACCTTGAATGATGCTGAAATTTAGCAACAGATGCATTAGGCACCCAAGTCTTGGATAAGCACTGTGCTAATTATCAGCTATCAGCTGATCAATTTGCCTGAAGGCTTGAGCTTTGTATTCCCATGGTTAAGAATGGAGTTTATTTCCTTGTTTTTCATCAGACCTAGCACTCCCGCATGGATTTTGACTCAGCCAGAGGGAGATTTATCACTATTTCTGGGCCAGTTTAGATCAGGAAGCTGTTTTTTAAAACCTTTGAGTGCTACAAGCCCCAGACGAAGGCAGTGGGAACTCCAGAGGGAACGGCAAATATTTAGCAAAGCCTTGAATTCTAACCCTGCAATTTCAGGGGAATTATTTTAAATTCAGTTTAGAGCTTTCAGGGAGGCAGGACATATAGAAATGAGTAGGGAAAAAAAAAAAAAAAGGTAAAGCAAGAAGAAGATGTTTTCTTGTTAATTAAGAGTTATATCATCTATACAAGCTTCAGTCTTTTCTATACCTGTGCCCCTACATTTCTCCTTAAAGTGAATACTTGATTATTCTTGTTTTGTTTTTTATTTTTGGAACTTTGAAAACTCACAAAAACTCATTCTGAAAAGTAAGAAATAGCCCTATACCTATTTTATTATAATACTGGGTGTTTTGTGCCATCTGTGAGTCCCTGTGTCTGGCTGGTTAATTGCTGCCATTCTGGCAGTGATTGATAAATGGGTGTAACACACATTTTTCTGACAGTGAAGCTCCTGATCCACTCTGTTTGTACATCTTTGTGTGAAACATCATAGGAAAAATGGTCTCACATCCAGTCTTAGTAAGAGATGCCAACATTTCCACAGTACTTTTGCAAGTGCTAGGAGGAATAAAAATCAAGAGTTAATAGCCCTGCCAAAATGTAGCTAGAAGCAGGAATGGTTTGCTAATGTAGGCCATTTTGGGGTTCTTTGGGCACTCCTTACCTGTCAGGTTTCACCAGGCTTGGGCACAGTTTTTACCATTTCAGATGGGCAGAACAAACTCAGGATCTGGGCTACTCTGAAGGGCTTTCATTAGTGGTAAAATCAAGGGGGAAACTTGCATTCCAGGTTTTATTGACACAGTTCACTTTCTGTGAATCCCTGATTTTTAATGTGGTTTTGTTGGTTTTTTTGGTTGGCTTTTCTTTTTGTTCATTTGTTTGTTTTTTAATTAAAGTGAGTGTATTCTCTAGCCAGAACAAAGAACTTTTGCACTTGAGGATATGGTTTAATAGTGAATGTGGTGGCGCTGGGTTGATTGATGGACTTGATGATCTTAAAGGTCTTTTTCAATCTTAACAACTCAATGGTTCTGTGAACTAGGTTTCCTAGATCTGAACTAGAATACATTGTTCACACTCCACTGAACAGATTTATTTTAGGTGAAATTTTGTATTTTATTTTTTAGGAATGTCACCTTATCTCTTTTTATTCAGGTTTCTCTCAACTAGTTAGATAATATTCATCCGTTCTTGGAATAGAACCAGTAGATTTTTTACTTCATTGAAATGTACTGATTAGTCAAAACATAATGCTTTGTAAGAGGGGTGTTTCAATTTTAACAAAATTATGCATGAACAATTAGAGATCCATTTCATTTATGCTGAAACATTTTACTTCACTATTATGTTATTGTCCTAGACTAGGCGGTAAACTTTAAATTATTTGTTTTTGTGTTATGGAAAACTCTTCTGATCAGACCATTCTAATATTTACGAAGTTACTATTTATCTCCTTGTAACAATCAGAGGAAATGTCTTTGTGTCTTCTGATTCAAATTAGGATGAAAGAAAGTTCAAAATGTAACAACTTTTTGTAGATTTGATCTTCTGGGACTTTGAGATGTTCTGCTTTGAAAAGTAAGTTTCTGGGATAAAAACATGCGTAAGATATTAAAAATAATTTTTATTCATGTTTCATTAAACAGAGAGTAAGGGTCTCTTCCTAGTCTCTGAGCTCCATTCATATCAGGATGCACTTACAAACTCATTAGAAAACATTCTGTGCCTGGTGAAAGATTTCTGAATTCTTTACTGGAGACTCAGGTCACTCTAAATGTGATTACATGAAAATGCATAAGAGTACAGCATCACATCAACCTCACTTATTTGGTTTTGACTCAGTAACAGTAAATTAGTATTCATGATGGACTCTCTTGACAAATAGGGTTATTATCAACACAAGTTGTAAACATAAATCAGGTGGATATCAATAAAATTGTATTTTTGTTCTAGTCTTGTTTACAGATCTTCCTTTGGAATGCCACATAAATACTCCAAACGCTTGCAGGAAGCTTGCCACTCATGTTATTAGTTTTCTCTGGCTTAAAGCACTGACACTGATCATTTTCTGACAATGTTTACCAACAACAAAGTTGTCCTATCGATCAAACTTTCTTTCTTTTACACTCCTTTATGTCCATGAATGCCTTACATCACTTTGCCTTGAGCCAAATGGAATTATAAACACGAAACACACAGCAAATGATATAAATAACCATTAAAGTTATGGTTTGATGTTGTGAATGACAGCAACAGATCACTGAAGGAATTTGAGAGAATCAGTACTTTTATATTTCAGGAGAAAATATTAAAAGAAAAAAAAAATGAACCAACCACCCAAAACATTTTTACCTAAAGTTTGTCTGTTATGAGCCCCTGAAGTCTGGATTGCTCAGTTTTAGGAGGATGCATTCTGCCAGCCTCTGCATGCTGACTCACACTGTAGTTGTAGGGCATAATTATCACAGTGAATTATATCTGCAGAGAAATGTGTTTTTTTGTCTGCAGTGCAAATAGGACAAAGAGTGAAAAGCAGAATCTGTCCCAAAGTGATTTGCAAAGGCTCAGATTGATTTCTTTGAAAGAGCCGCATCAGTCAGTTTGTGAAAAGCATGTGTCTAAAACTGCACTCTCAGCTGGCTTGGGGTTTTTCCTTCCATTATACTGACAACATTAGAGACTTTTATATGCCATGATGATTCCACTTTCTTTGCAAACCATGCATTTATCACCCTGCCTTGGGATAGACTTCATCTAAGGCTATATTTAAAGAAATCCTAGTTTTTAGCATGCAGTAAAATAAGAGGTTTGGATCTCCAGAATGGATTCCTTATTTATGGAATATGTACTTCTTTGGATAGCTTCTGCTTTCTTTTATTTCTTCTACCCCTTTAAACAAAACTCTAAGTTTTGGGGAAAAAAGTTTTTGTTTGTCAGGCCAGCTGCTGAAGGACACTTAACTCTGCCAGTGTCTTCACCTTTTTTCTTTTCAGCTTCATTTCTGTGACTCAGGAGACATATACTGACAAATGACCTTGCAAAGATACCATAAATGTTGTTATTTTAACATAAAGTTTGATTTTTCTCTGATATCTTTTTATTACACAAATGTCTGTCTTTGGAGAATATTATTTATGACTGTGACCTCATTTGCAAACATCCCAGTGGAGGAAAGCCTGAAATAACATTTATAGTTAATCACTTCAGAAAGTTTTTCGTAGAACAGGTACCGTTTTCTGAATTTGGACTTCAGCCTGAAGTAGTCTAATAATAAATCAATCTGCTTTGTATCTAATCTAAACTACCACTCAATCAATTTGGAAAAATAACAGACTCACAGAATTTTTAGGATTGAAAGGGGCCTTTGGAGATCATCCTGCCCAAGACCCTGCCAGGGCAGCGTCACCTACAAAAGGGGACACAAAAACCATCCAGGTGGGTTTGGAACGTCTGCAGAGACGTAGACTCCATGACCTCCTTGAGAAGCCTGTTCCAAGTGCTCTGCCACCCTCAACAAAAAGTTGTTCCTTGTTTGTGGTGGAACTCGTTGTGGTTCAGTTATGGCCAGTGCTCCTTGTCCTGTCACTGGGCAGCACTGAAAAGAGTTTGGCACCATCCTCTTGGCACCTGCCTTTGACACACTTGTATGCATTGACGAGACCCCCTCTGTTTTCTCTAGACTGAACAGGCCCAGCTCCCACAATGTCTTCTCATATGGGACGTGCTCCAGAGCCCCCATAATCTTTGTGGCCTCCACTGGACCCTCTCCAATAGCTCCTTGTCTTTCTTGAACTGTGGAGAACTGAAATAAACACAAAACTCCAAAGGTGACCTCACTAGGGTCAATTAGAGATGATGTCCCTATGTTAATTTTATTTTTTGATTTATTTTTTGAGAGATAGAGAGATAGATATATAGATAAGCATACAGAGAGAGAGGACTAATTTTTATCTCTTCATCTTAAAAAACTATGATTAAAAAATTCTAATTCTATATATCCATTAAATATGACACTGTCTCTGGAGCAGAAAGGAAAAAGTAAACTGGAGCATTAAATAAAGAGGAGTTAGGAACACAGCTCATTGGGATTTATCTTAAGAGGATACAAAAATGAGTCAATATACTGTATAAAATAAGATGATATTTCAAAAAAAAAAAAAAACAACTCAGCAAAACAAGTCATTTTAAGTTCAGAACTTTGTGCTGCCTCAGAGCTGAGAGAGGTCCAAATCCAGACCCTCTATTTGAAATATTGAGAAATACAAGTGAATAAATACGTGGAGGTCAGCATTCATTTTGCAAAACTGTTAATGGACTGTTTACTGTAATGTCTGAGACAGCAATATGTTATGAAGCTTGAAATGTCTCAGAATGTATTTCTGACTGGACTGCTCTTTCTGATAGGAAATCTGCTTTGCCTTCCCTTTACTGTGCTTAGTCTGTGGCACTGATTTTTTATCAAGCAGTTTGACTACAGATGGAAATGGTTCCTAAGTGCTTAACTGCTGCACTTCTAAGGAAAATAGGGTCGAATTGTCCCTTTGGGGCACAGATACTCTTTCCCTGTTATTTAATATGTGGCATAAGTTAATATCTAGCTTTCACTTTTCTGAGCAAAAGATTTGGAGATGTGGTTATATCAAAACTTCTTCTCCACTTCTGTATCATTTTCAGGGCATCACTCTTCTCCTGGCTTTCTTTTAAAACTGGAATGTATTTTATAACATTTCAGAGCATCATATTCTTTCTGTTCAGTGCCAGTGCTAGGTTGGAGGACTTGGGTAACAGTGGAGAGGAAAGTCATGCAGAACCCACTGGAAAGAGAATTGCAGCCACACTTAGCTGCCAGGAATGGTTGTCACAGAATCTTTCAGGTGATCCCACTGGGAAGCTGAGAACATTAGCAGTCGCAGAGCCTCTACATTGGCCCTATCGAGCTCAAGAGCATTGTCACTTTTTTTTTCACTCCTCCACCCATACTCCATCTGCTACCAGATCCATCAGTGTTGTACCTGAGTCCAATCTCACAACATATCTGGACTCACTAAAAACCCACGGATTTCAGCACAGTGTTGTACAGCACTCCCAGTCCTGGGAGAGCAGTGCAGGGATGCCACAGGGACCTTGCTCAGAGCCAGAGCGAAATTGTTGTTTTGAATGACATTAGTTCTTAGACCACCACAGATGAGTGGTGATAGATGAGGTAATAGAGCCCCTTCTCTGAGCCAGGACACAAATCTGTGCAAAGAAATTTTAGAGAGGGTCTGTGCAAATAGGAGAGGCACAGAGTAAGGTGGGACAGGGGGGTGGAGCCTCCTTACTCAGGGCGTTGTCAAACTTGAGTCTCTGTTCAATACACTGCAGCTGCATCATCCTTGAGCAGTCCAGTCTAGATTTCACTGCAGAATAGACCAAAGGCACTCAAATATAAAATTAGGTTTGTGTGGCAAAGTTTTAGTATCAGTGAACTACTGGGGTGGCTTCTGTGAGAAGCTGTCAGAAGCTTCCCCCGTGTCTGATAGAGACAAAGCTAGACCTCCAAGATGGACCTGCCACTGGTCAGGGTTGAGCCCATCAGTGATGGTAGTAGCATCTCAGGGATAGTATATTTAAGAAGAACGGGGGTGGGGAGGGGAGGGGTGGTCAAGAAACCCACCCTGTGCAACACCAGCAGCAGTCAGAAGAAAGGAGTGAGAATATGTCAGAGCAACACCCCTGCAGACTCCCAGGTCAGTGAAGGAGGGGCAGGAGGTGCTCCAGGCCCCGGAGCAGAGATTCCCCCCAAGGCTTGGTGAAAACCATGGTGCAGCAGCTGTGCCCCTGCAGCCCCTGAATGTCCACGGGGGAGCAGAGATCCACCTGCAGCCCATGGAACAAATGGATGCCTGAAGGAGTCTGTGACCCTGTGAGAAGCCTGTGCTGGAAGAGGCTCCTGGCAGGATCTGTGACCCTGTGGGGGACCCAAACTGGGACACACTATTCCTGAAGGACTACATCCTATGGAAGGGACCCCACTGGAGCAGGGAAAGAATGTGAGGAGTCGTCTCACTGAGGAGGAAAGAGCAGCAGAGGCAATGTGTACTGAGCTGACTACAGCCCCTATTGCCCATCATCTTTTCAGATTTAGTTTTTATTTCTCCTTATCCTAATCTGATTTAATTAAATTACCTCCCTCAAGTCTAGTTTGTTTGCCCATGATGGTCACTTGTGAGTGATCTCTCCTGCCCTTACCTAAACCCACGACTCTTTCACTATATTTATCTCCCCTGTCCCTGTCTTTCACTATATTCTCTCTCCCCCTGAGGCTGGCAAAGAGGCTTTGGAGGGAACCTGGCATCCAGTCAGGGTGGACCCACCACAAAAATATAATCATAAAGTTTATATTAGCAGCCAGTGCAGTATTTTAACACCAGCCTCCCAATTTTATTGGAGTTGCTACGTGACCTAAAAAGTTTCTGTCCTCATCAAGGAGTGTCAGGAGAGTGCAGGAACAACCCCAGCTCGAGTGGGTGCCTCGGGGTGAGGGCAGAGCTGTGTCTGCTGGGCTCAGGGCGTTGATGAGCCCATTGTGTCTGACCAGGGGATTAGGCTAAGCTCTGCTGGTGTGTGTTTGACTCGTTTGATTCAGTGTTCTGACAAATCCCTTGATTTCTGTGAGCTGGCACCCAAAATAAAAAGATTTTTAGTTACATTTTACCCGTTTACTTCATGTGTGGAGTAAGTGGGGAAGTTCTTGCAACTTCATACCTAAATGCTGGGAGTTGCACTGTGAGTTAGCATATTTGGAGAGAAATATTAAACAGGAGAATTCCTAAACTACAAGATTTTTTTTCCCTAATTATTATTACAAGTGCAGTTTCTGAAATTTTTATTATTTGTATTGGTCCACATTTCTTTAGTCAGTGTGCTGTATTTTATTAAATAATGAAATCAAGGTTTATGTTTCCTCAATACTGACATTCAACTATTTAATCTTTGCAGAGAAGTGGAAAAGAGTCTACTATTTCTCATGTTAATTGTGATGTAGGAGGATTAACTAAATGCATATTGGTTTCCTTTCTTACTTCTTTTTTATTTTTTTTTTTAAACCATTTTGTTAAGTATTTGAATCTTCTTGCAGGACTTAGTGAATATTTTGGTGAACTATTTATCCACTCAAACAGCTGCTTGGTTGTAACTGACACTCTTCACAGCAAATTCAACAATTTATTTGAATCTGAAATTGGGGACTATATTAATATTTACAATTACTTTTATATTATCAAAAAAACACAGAAATATTGGTCTGGTAAAGGTTTTGTGTGTTCCTATGTCTCTCCAGACTTTGCAATTGCTATTAGATGCTAACATTATTTAGAGATATCTATCTTACTCATCTGCTAAAAACAGATTTCAAAATATTCCTTAGCGTGTCCTAACAGATTTGTCCTCATTGGAAAATGACAAAAACCAGAAAGTAACATAGAGATATACAGAGGAAATTGTCAGTGTCTCTTTTCCTTTTGAAAACAAAATCTTGGTGTTTATTTCTGGACAGTCTTTTGAAAACCAAATACTAACCTACTTTGAAGAAAATAGAGCCTTAGCAGTTGACCAAAAGAAATGAAATCTAATGGATGGGGTCTAATGGAAAAATTTCTTCTGAATCCAGTTCTAACAAGCATGTTAACTTTATATATCTGAACAAGGCACATCAACCATACATCCAACAAATTATCAACATTAGGTGTATCACCATAATCCAGAAAATGTGAATTTTTCAATTGCTTATCTGATTGGTTCAGGACAGGTGCAAAATACCCCACCACATTTATTTTATGGAGGATGCTTAAAATTTATTTCCAGGTGTGCCAGGAGGGGTTTTTTCACTTAATCTACTGTATGCCCGAAAAATAAGCAAAATAAATCCATCAGCTGCCTACATTGATCTCTAAAAGGGTTAATATTTACACAGGAATACGCACAGTTTCTACTCTGAACATTGTAAATTGGAGACTGGCACATGTATTTCTGCCTTTAAAAGTCATCTCCTTGATCCAAAACTCTAAGAATATTTGGTACATAGAGGGTCATAACTGGCTGTCCCTCATTCTGTCTTTCTGCTCTGTTCAGACAATGATCATGACAAAAGTCAGAAATTTGATAGGAGGGATATTTCTTGAGGCAGCTGAATTTTTTCATATTTTCAAGTAATAAGATCATTACGGATGATATTCAAGGATATAGAGAGGTAAGGTTTAGGGAGAGGAAGGATCTTTTATTAACTCAACTTGATGGTTTCAAAACCAGACATGCTTCAGGCTTACAAACCTTTTCCTTGTGCCCTTGGAAACTGGTCTCTTTTTATAACTGTATCAGCTAGTTTAATAAAAGATATTGCTTCTCCTTCTTTCAGATTTTAAGACACATTAAAGCAAGTGAGTTCTGCCCTGCTATGAGCATTCCACAATTTTTTATTTCAAAGCAATAGTCAGCAAAATGCTCTAACTTCAGCATTTGATATAGACAGACAAAAATGTTGACTTTTCATTCCTTTATATCTTTAGCCTCCACATTCCTGCTTTATCCTCTTCATGCCTGCTTTCATCCTTCTTTTCTGCTGCTTTTACAAAGTGGAAGTACTAATTGCATGATCCCTCCATCTTATTGATACAGATTAAACCCAGCGGTGGTAAGTCTAGTGAACTCAGTGGGATCTTTCTTAACAGTTTCTGCAAATTAAATAATTCTTGTTCCTGTACATGATATCAGTAGTTGCACTTCACACATATTTACCTATTTCCATGTTTTTTATTTAGACATACTTCAAATATGTATTTTTTTATAGCTGCCATCAGAAATATTTTAAAGTGCCACATAAAAATAGGCCTGAAAAATACCAGTGGGAGAAATGTCATGAGCCATCAAGCTTAATTTCTTTCTGAAGTAATAATAATTCCGCAGTACTTTTCCTCTCTTCTTAACCTATGTTCTGCTATTTCTCTCCAACTCATTGTACTATTCCTGTCCCATGATTCTCACTTGTCCTAATTATATTTATTACTTATAGCTGGAGAATAATTATGAGTCAAGTATGTTGGAAAATTTTAATTAATGCTAATTTTACATTTAGATTTTTTCTGTGTACACATATATAAATAATTATATGCAGTTCAGGAGTTACAGAATTTTTTTAACCCAAAAGCAAAAAACACCCAAAGTCCCAGTCTGGGATTAAAGCATCAGCTTGGACAGTTTGAAAGTGAAAATTGTACCATTTAAAAATGAGACAAATCAACATATCACTGGGAAGAACAGACAAGAGAAAATTAAGTGGTCTGGTCTTTGTCACAGAAGCTATGCACTTGGTTTCATTAAGTGTTTAAATAGCAATTGCCAAAGATGCAACAAAAATGTTCTTTTGGGAGCTCTGCTTGGTCACAGATGATAAACTGAGGCGCTTTTCTTTCCCACAGGACTCTCCCTGTTCTGTGTCCCTGCCCCAACATGCAGCATCCATTGCAGAGCCAATGGCTCCCCAGCTGCACTGGGAACAGAGATGGGGCTCCTCTACCTCATGGCACAGAGGCTTTGACACTCCACAGGGTTACTCTCTGTGCCTCTGTGCCTCAGGCTTGTCTTTTCTTCCATGCTATCCAACAACCAAAGGTAGGATTCATCTGACCAGATGTAGGAACCTACTATGTTATTTAGAGTCTTTATGATCACCAAAAAGAAAAAAGACACTTCAAGGGTGAAATTTATCTTAATCTAGAACTGGGGTTTGATAGGGAATCTGATGAATTGCATCCCAAAAGTGCCTTTTTCTCACTCCTGCCTGTAGTGGGCATTTGGTTTGATTGTCTTGTAGAGAGGTGTCTTCAACCTGACCACATACCTGGAGATAGAGATGGATGGTGCATCTCAAATGTACTGGGTCGGGGCATATTTCTGTTGATGTTCTGGAAGTCACACTTCAATTTTACCTAAGCAATACTTTAAGCTCATAAGTGCTTTGATTGTTCTGGTTTTAGCTAACTAACCTCTTTACATCTTTCTGCAAATCTGTGCAGCTGTCTGTCCTCAGCTTTGAATATTTGGTTCTTAAGACCTTAAGTCCAATTCTAAATTTTTTCTAAATTTTTAAGTTTCTACTGAAAAGGTTAGTCCTGCAACTTGCATTGATATAACTTTATTTTGAAGATAAATTACTAAGTGCTCCAAGCTTGTCTTATACAAATGACTTCATCTACCCCCAAATAAATGGGCACATCTAAAATGTAAAAGCTTATTAACTCTCAATTATGCTTAACAGCACTCTTTCTGCTTCTCTTTCTTAAAAAAAGGTTTGTTTGCACTAAAATCTTTCTTTGGAAAGACTTTGAAACCTTTATTACAACTGAAATTAAATTAATCTATATTTAAAACTTGAGTAGTCAAAGTGAATAAAAATGCACTACTGTAAAATTTTCTAGAGTATTATAAAAATAAAAATGTTGACTTTATAAGATTGGATAATATGTGGCAAATAAAAGGTCACAAGAGTATTCTGGTTTTCACTTTTCTAATTTTGGAATAATGGCATTCAATTTTGAAAAATTTTAACTTTTAAACTGGTTTTCCCTAATTCTAATAGGCAAAGAGATTTTCCAAGGTTACTCAGGGCCCCCTCCAACCTGATCTTGAACATTTCCAGGGATGGGGAGTCTACAACATCTTTAGGCAACATTTACTTGAAGCTGAATAAAAATATTCACTATTAAAAGTAATTATTTTATTATAATGCTAAAAAAAAATAAATATATATACACTAAACAAAAGCTTTAAGAACACCTTTCAATTTAAAAAATATCTTGTGGAATTGCACAATAGATAAAAACTTCATTATTTTGGCCTAAAGATTACTGTCATAGGAACAATTTCTGTAGTCTGGTTTTGCCATCGCAAAAACACGGCCAAAGGGGAATTACATTTCAGGAAAATTGGAAATTTCCTTCCTTTTTTCCCTCTTGCTCCTGGACTGCAGTAACTTACTCCCAGGGTGAGCTAGCAACCTCGTTTCTGCTGCAGCGACGCAAGCGGAGGAGGCGGTGCTGAGGGAGGTGACACTCAGCTGCTCTGTGGCTCAGAGGTACCAGGATCTGGGGGTTACAGTGCCAGGAAAAGCATTAGAGAGATGCTGAGGGAGAACAGCATCAGCCACAGATAAGAAACACCATGCACAAGGCTGGCTGTTTCTCAGCATTAGTGCTGGGACTGGGAAGAAAAGGCTGTGGCAGCAACTGGGTGTACTGGTAGATCTGCAGTGCTTACTTCAGGAGCTGAACCACAAACTTGTGAATTTTGTAATTGTCCCTAATTGTAACTCCCATCAATCAGTAGCAGAAATATCATATGAACCTGTGTGTATTTTCTGCTTGCATTTGAAAATAATGTATTTATACTATTCCATTAGCGTATTTTAATAAGCATTGCTTTGGGACACTATGCCTGCCAATTTATGTTTATGAGACTGTCAACAGAATTTACATGCCTAAGAAAATATGATACAACATTGCCAAAGCAGGGACTGCCTGTCAAATGAGGTTGTCATGGAGAAATGAGACATAGGAAAGCTCATACAAATAGTGGCACACCGAGAATGCCAGGGATTTTTTATTCCCCCTGTTGAGCTCAATAAATATTTATTTTAGTAAGGGAAGGGGTAAGAAAACAATGAAATTATGGGCCATATTGTGCAGTCATTTTTATTTAGGAGAACTTTTCAATGGAACTGGCCCAATACAAAATCACACCAGGAACTAAAGCCCTTGCATTCTGTATTGTGCATTTAGAAACAAATTTTTTGCAGTTCAAGTTTTGCCAGGCAGCCCCCTGTCCTGCCCTAAAATGAGCAAGTCGGCACTAAAGATCATTTCTAGAGTGTGCCTTTGGGCTGGCTTGTTGCTGACCGCTGGAGTGGCTCTCAGGAGTCTTTGGGAGCTGATATTAATTAGACAGCTCCAGACAGCACTCAGACTGGTGCTAAAGAGGCTCAAGAATTTGAGGGTATTTAATGACCTTTTTGAACTTCTGCTTATATCAGTACTGAAAAATTTGGGATTTCAGAGAAAAATACAAAGACAAATTCTTATCCAGCCTGACAAAGCAGGCAATTCGGTCTCTACGAGATACTGGCAGTGACACCAACTTGACACATCTCAAGGAGATAGGAGGTAGCCAAGTGCTCTGGAGTTGTTTCCCTTATCATAATTTTAATTACTCCAGGGAGAAGATTAGATGCTGCTTGTTATTTACACTTGATTCATAAAATGGTGATTATATAATGAGGGAAAACATTGAGGGTAATATCTCTTCAATTTTCAAACTCTCTAGGTAGAACTAATTCTCCCTGACTTTAGCTCACTAAAAAATTATTACTGAAATCTAAACAACGGATCGAGGCTTCCTTAAGAGAGATAAAGTCTGTTTGCAACCATGATTTATTACCTTATAAATTAGGTGAAATGATTTCTTCCTCAAAAGCTCTTCTTTCCCCCAGTGGCTCTAAAGGTACCCTAGAGAGGCCTGGGATTTACAAGAATGAATCTCTGAAGATTATAGGCCACCCTGAGCTGACACCTATGATGTGGTCATGGACTTACAGTCTGAGGTGATATTTGCCACTGATGTTTGTGTCTTAGCTTGCTTTGGCTCCAAAGACATCCAAGACCTCTCTGAAGCTTCTTTCTTTGGTATCAAGGACAACTTAAAATTGCTGATGTCTTCCATGGGGAACTCTGAACAACCAGCGAAGACAGCTGAATCAATTACAGTGTGACATTCACCTGGACCTTCTGTGAATAATTAGCATTCCTTCTTTGTGGACTTCCAAAGCTAAACCTGTTTCCCAGGTGCACTCCAAACATCTTTGAGTATTTTAGTATCCAGCCCATCTACCGGCTACCGAGCAATCGGTTTGTTAATTGGATACATGTACATTTCCCTCCACCTACCTCCTGCACAGGTATTCCAAGTGAAATTTGGTGTCCTTTCCAACCCAAACCATTGTATGATTCCAGGAAACTGATGTGTGCAGAGTGGCCAAAATTATCTAACATTTTCAGTCTGGGTAAATTATTATTTGCATTATTCTGAAGTTGAATACACCCCTGAGTATGAATCTATGCATTTTTCTTCAGAGTTAATTGCATTAAATATCTGACCAACAAGTTACTGTAAACTGTAAGAAATATAGGGCATATAATCCTGTGCTGTATAACTTTCACAAGATGTAATGGCATGCTAGCATATTATAAATACACTAGAATAATTTATTTATTATATTCCATTAGTGTATTTTAACAAGCATTGCTGTGGGACAGTATGCTTGCCAATTTATGTTTATGAGACTGTCAAGATAATTTACATGCCTATGAAAATAAACAACATTGCCAGTGCAGGGTCTGCTTGTCAAATAATCTTGTCAGGAAGAAATGAAACACTACCAAGCTGAAGAGTAAAGCATATTCATTATTGTTGGCTACACAGATTCTAGGTGACACAATGAAATACATTTATGCCATTTTTCATGTATCATTTGAATAAAAAAATGAGGGAGAGGAGTACTTCAGGCAGCCATATGTTGTACTGTATAAAACAGATTTAGCACTCTATCACAATTTTTTCTTCAAAATAATAAAAATAATATTTAAAAAAAGTAGAAATACCTGAGCCCCAGTAACTTTAGTGGGCAAAATAAAATGCATTATTCATCTGGGAAACTAAAAATGCTACACAAAATCATGACTACTTCACAATGGTTAAGCTGAAATAAAATAGCTGCAGAGCTGTCTAGGGCTGAAAAAAATTACTGGGAAGAGTTCATTCAGGAGTTCTGACTAGATAATTATTGAGCTGCACTGACAAATTCTACACTTCCCTGCCAATTACACCTTCCAGGCCATGGCTTTTGGAATAATTTAAAGCAGTGAGATTTAGAATCTTGTTCTCATAATTCCCCATAGACTGCTAACTCTGCATTCCCTTCTTCAGGAGAAAACCCCAAACTGTAAATGTACTCTCCTCCAAATTCTCCCTAACCATGGAACTGCCCTTGGAAACAGCCTCAGAGATGAAATGTGTCCAGGAGGAAAAAAATGACCCCTAATCATCCAAAGCAGATAAATGCTCTCACTAAAGTCTTCAGAATGAGCACTGTTACTGGCAAGCAGTGAGAATGACTTCAGAGAAAAATGGATAAGGGGCATACAAAGGGGGGTCAGTGTTTATCAGGAAGACTGTAAAGGTATTCTCATTTACGTGGAGAGATTGCCTGTACACAGAGCAAGCAGCTTAGACGTGAATAATCTCTGCAGTGCACGGCACGGAGCGTGGCGGCAGCCGATGCTATCGGCAGCAGCACGGAGACGGACAATAAGCATGAGCATGATGAATGAAGAACAGGGATAGGGCTGAGAATCACAGGAGGGATGATAATTCAGTACCAGTGAGATAAATTAGAGGGGTACGAGATGAAACTTTGCTGGCTCAGATGTGTATATGCACAGAGACTGAGGAGTAAGCTGGCTGCTGAAGGAGAGGGCTGCTCAGACGGGGCCACGCTTGGAAAGGGAAGGTGAGATGTCCATGGAACTTCACTTGCCTTTCCCGTGAATGGGCACTGTAAACTGAACCACTAGATGCCCCAAAAATCTGGGACCAAGCAGATCTGAACCTGCTGCTTTGGGCTGGCCTGGCCCCTCTACTGCAGTGTCCATCTGAGTATTTCTTAAGAAGGGTCAGTTGCTGGCTGGCGACTCACTCCCGGAAAGAAAGAGCAGAAACCACACTACTGTACTTCCTGCACTTGTTGCAGCAGATTGCACGAAAGACAGCAAAAAGATGTTTTAAGGGTCATTCCAAGCTGAAATTTTGCTAGAGGTCATTTTATAATGATGGTCTGATGGATCTGTCTCATACTGACTTTTAAGATGTCAGCTGCACTCTTTTGCTGACAGCTGTATTATACAGTTAATATTCAGCTAGAAACCTTGCCTCCAGAAGCAGATGGCAAGACAGACATTAATGGGACTTATTTGCCTTACTTTACAACTTTCTTGATTGAAGTCTAAAGCCTATCAAGTAATAGGTTGGACAGATTTTTATAGGTTTGTATGAGCAGAGTAAGTCATAAGTTAGAAAACAAATCAAAAATGTTTAATATTATCATTGATTTTTAAAGTTTGTTAGATGCCAAGTGCAGAAATTTGGATTGATTCTTTCGGTATTTAAAAAAATAGAGTGAAAAAAACCCCAAAAAGATGGTGTTGCTCTGTCACCCATTTCAGGTTCCCAATGACAAACTTCAAAACATATTTGAGTGCAACTCTATTTTGGAAACACAAGTAAATGTCTCAAAATAGCAACAAACCAAATGTCCAGTAAAAAAAAATTAACATGGAGTGGGATTGAAGTAATAGGAATGGAGTCAGGTGCTCTGTGGAGGTGATACAATAGAAAATCACAGAATGGTTTAGGTTGAAAGGGACCTTTAAAGATCATGTGGTCCACCTGTTCCACCATGGACAGGAACATCCCCCACTAGACCAGGTTGCCCCGAGCCTCATACAACCTGACCTTGAACACTTCCACGGATGTAGAAACCTCTCTGGAAAACTTTCTCCAGTGTCTCACCACCCTCACAGTAAAATAATTCTTCCTTATAGCCAATCTAAATCTACCATCCTTCAATTTAAAACCCTTGCTCTTTCTCCTATCACTACTGACCCTTGTAAAAAATCTCCCTTCATTTTTCTTATAAGCCCCTTACATACTGGAAGTCCATGTGTTGTGTAGCAGCATAAGTAGAAGTGAGATAAATTGCATGGCGAGGTAATGCTGTGGTTACTGGGGGAAATATTTTCACAAGAGAATTAGGGATAATTTAAGACAGGCACGAAGATTTGTCCAGAGTCCTTCTCAGTACACATCAGTCCTGCCCCGTAATAAACTCCCAGCACTGGACCTCTGGAGTAGGTGCTTCCAATTGTGTGGCAATTTCTTATTGTCTATAAGAAATTGGATCTGGCTTTCTTCATAGCACTCTATCACATCCCCACACGTGGTTGATTTAATTAACACTTTTCTGCAGCTCTTTCCCCTCCATGTAAGCTTCCATCTATTTATTTATATATCCCCCCAGATTGTTGACTCTCAAGTTGTGTGAAATATTTTTAGGTACATTACATCTAATGTAAAAGTAACACAAATCAATCTGCCTTTAACTTCTCAGGCACGTATATACCCTACTTGAATGTGGCCATTTATGCTGCTGTGTAATACATCTTCATAGTGTTGGCTTAATCATGAATGACAACTGTTGAAAATGTAATAAAGACAGGGACACATTAATCCATTTTGTATGAAAATGTGAAAAGGTAATCAGATTCTGAATGGCTGTATGCTTTAAAAATATACTGGCTGAGATTTCTTTTTCCATTCAGGATTCTCACTAGAGATTCTGTTTAGAAAGATTTCAGTATAAAATCGCCTTAAAATATTACGATTGTGCCAAAAATGCACTGAGGAAGTTTTATAAAATTAGAGATGAATCTCAATCAGCAATGACCCCAAAGATTCTGGTATGCTTTAAATAATCAGGGAAGTCTGTATTCCTTTTCTTTTTACAGAATCTTATACACCTTGCCCATGGGTACAAATGCAGGGTGTATCATTACCATTTCTGCTTCTGAATATCCAGAGCTAATTAAATAATTATTGTTAATAATTATTCCAGTCTCCACAGGCAGTCAAGGATACCTTCATACAAAAATCTGTATAAGAAATATCATCTTGCGTTTTTTTCCCCTGCAAAAACAAGAAATAGGAGGAAAACTTGCATTCTGTTCAACAGACACTCTTATAGCATATTCTTCCTCATCCATCACTGTGTAACATGTATTTCCCATGCCCTAGAGAATCTATGCAGCTTGACATAATGAAACAGGGTTTTTTTAGGAAAAAGAACAAATTCTTTGCGTCTTATTTTTCTCACTACCTTACTTGGAGACTAAAGTTGTAGCATTGAGATGATTTAATTACTCCGACTTGCCTCTTTAAATATTTGTCTAACCTAGGCTACAATCCAGTCATCTGTAATACTTTCAGATTCACTTCATCACGTTTGGTAGCTCAAAGACTGGCACTTCAATCCGTTCTGTGGCACTATCCAAAAATGATCTTCCCACTGGTAAATATTCTGATTCCACAGCTATTTCCCATTCTGTGTGAAGGAAACATCTCCCAGACCAAGTAACATTACAAAATGAAAGACCTTTTTAATTGTGATCATTCTCTGTTAAGCCTCTAAATTAAATGATTAAATGTACAAAAGTCCTGATGAAACTGAAAATATTTATTTATTTATTTAACTTTGAGCAATTATATTTCAATGTCATTTTAACTCCTGTGCAAGAGATGATGCACTGATTGCACCGCTGAAAATGTAGCTTCTTATACCAGAATCACTGGTGTAGTTTGGCAGGGTGGCATATTTACCTCTTTGTGCTTTTTATCAATTTGAAGTATTTTAGCTGCAAAACATCAGAGTCAGATTTTCAGATGCTTTGCAGAGTTTATTATAGAGCCTCAAGTGCTGATGGCTCTAGACATCCTGCCTGGGAATTACGGTGATTTAATAATTTCAGCAATCTTACAATTTCATCATTATTTCCAAAATAACTGAAGGAGTTCAGCACACATCATAGATACTTTTCTTCCTGCACAAAACCTAGTAAAGTATAAAATCTTTTCAGCATGAAAAAAACATTTGCAACTTATAAGCAAGATGTATTCCTCAATGTGGAGTGGAAAGGTAAATGATTAGAACATTTCCCACAAGCCCATGCAAATTATATAAAACCAAAAATTGGTTCTGTCAATCATTTTTTTCATTTAACACTTACAATTAACTTGAAATGCTGTAGGATGCCACTTTAAATTATCTACTTAATAGAGTAGGAAGGGGAAGGATTGGCTTCCTGCTGTGGCTAAGGCAGTCCAAAACCGAAGTGGATTCAGCTCCACCTGCAGAGCTCCTGTGTAATCTAAAGCTGTTCATCCTGCAGAAAAGCCACAAAGGAAGGATGATGGTGGATCACCTCCTACAGAGATGGGTCATGGCCTTGCTTCAGTGGGTTTCTCCAGGGAGTTCTCGTGCTATAGTAGCCTCCTACAACAAACAGAATGGAATCCATTTCAATCTTTGCTGGCAGCATACGAAATAATATTTTATCTAAACTACAATTCTGTTTTAACACCTATCTTGTTTCTTGTTAACCAATGTTTTAATGAATAGCGCTGTGACCATGCCCATATTTGTGAACTACAGTAATGGATTTCAGGAGTTATAGAGATGAGGAGAGAATTAATTTATTTTTCACAATGATTGTTTATACAAGGTTTCTGTGAGTCACAAAATAGGTTATAAATGAGGGAGCACTGGAACAGCACCTCCTGAGCTCTACTTTGTAAAGAAACTTTAACTAGAAATGAAAATGTCACATTCATGCACAGTGAATTTCATTCTTTCCCCCTTTAATTTTGAAGAAAAACTCAGCTTTATTATAAGGGTTAGCACAGGCTATCATATGTTGGTAAAAACCTTAGATAAATGCCAAAGGCAAATTTCTAAAATTATTTTTGACTCACCAAATCTTTTACAATCTCTGTGATAATTTTGTTGCTCTTTAGGAAGACTGAAATACAGTACATGCAGTTCTGCCTCCTGTAGTTCTAGATTATTTCAAAACAGACAGATAATACAAAGGGTCCACGTCGATACAGATCCTTCCATAGTAATTCATAGGGATGCTCAGGACAATAGGAGCCACCAGCGTGTCAGAGTGCTTTGAACTCTGTGGTGTCATAAGAATAGCCAGGTACAGGTGAGAGGCATAATTTTGAATCTCTAGACTAGGGCTGAATAATACTCCTGTGAATGTATTTTATACATCTTCTGAATCAGGACATAGGCAGTTTCCACATGAAAAGCTTCAGGCTTGCCATGTATGTAGCAGTTCTGTACCTGAGTCTATATATGTGTCTATAGGTACAGAAATGACTTGGCTTTGACCATGCTAGACGTGAGTCAGCTAAGCCTTAAAATACTTTTTTTTTTTTCCTGCAGAGAGCAGTGAATAGGGGTGGCACACAAACCATTTAGTCATGTTCATATGTATAATATAGGCTCATAACATAGATTTAGAACTGCAGCAAGTTACTCTCCAATCCTAAAATGAGACATGATACTTGATTATATAAATACCCTCCATCCAATTCCATGGAAAATGGACTAAAGTTGACCTTTAGTCACTTTTCTTTGCATTTTAAAGTGTTTTCCTCGTTGCAACCAGTTGGTAAGAGGGAGTTATGGTGGAAGATTCATTATTAAAAACAAGGGTCTGCTTGAGTTTCTTCTCTGGCTTTTCTTAATAAGAGAGATGAGTAGGGATTTCTGCAAATGATCTGTCTCATCTCAAGGCAGACACCTAAAATGACACATGAAACTTGCCCAAGTGAGGCTGTTTTCTCTCCATTATCACAGAGGGAGACCATGGTGGTTAATACACACGCAAGCATCTACAAAGACCTAAATTTAGGGAAGATGAAGCTCATTCTGTACACAGCTGAGGGAGTGATAATTGGCATATAATATCCCAATAAAGGAAGATGAAAGTAGATACTTAGCCTGAGTGAGTGATATCCCTTTCAGTGTAACTAAACCTGCTGTAAACTGGCAGTGATGCAAGGCAGCTTATGAATCCTGCCCCACAAGCACACTGTTATCAGTGTTTAAAAGTATAGATGTATATAGATAGGTGCCTAGATGGACACATCTCCTGCTGCAATGTTATCATATTCTCTTTAATATGTATATTATATACCACCTGCAAGCAGATTCTGAGGAAGAAAAAAGCAAGGCTTCAAGTATGGTTTCTCTAGACTCCTCTGTTCCTTATGTTTCTTCCGTGGTTCCTTTAGAGAGAACAGATAGGGGAAAAAACCCCAAAACTAATATATTTTGACTAGTAATAAAACAGGAAAGAAAAATAGGGTTGTGAGTCTGGCTATTTCATCTGGGATTATCTGATAGGTGGGATTTTATAAAATGAAGTTGAGGTTACTGTGGTATATTTTCAACCTGGAATTCTCCATATATAGCCCAACAATTTCTACAGATAAATATAACTTCTCTAATTGTTCTCTATGTAAAGCCTCATTCCAGTTGTCAGTCCAGGTGAATACAATTTTGTCACTAACCAATGCATATGACTGATACCATAGCAGGGTACAAAAAGCACTGCAGGTTTACAGTTAAACAGCTGAAGAAATCTACTGGCACAAGTGGCTGCCTTCAGAATAAGTAATCGAGATGCTGGTAACCAGCTGACAGCTGGGTGTTTGAGACTGAGCTGCTATAGCCCTTGAATCACCAGTCAAAACACATGGCTCTAAGTGCCATTTGAGATATCTTCTGCCATGTAGGGCTCAGATCTATATGAAGTTTATAGATTTGGCACAGGAATTACAGGAGGACTACAGTCACCTGCACTGGCATTAAGACCAGCAGAGACGGCCCAGAACATCTTCCATGGCACCAAATACTTACCTTCAGGTAACCAAATCAAGCCCTAAGTAGGTCAATGTCGAGTTGAATATGAGTCAGTGAGCCCTGGCAGCTGGGAGGGCCAACCCTGTCAGGCCCAGGGGCCAAGGGAGGTGATTGTCCCACTCTGCTCTGCACCAGGGCAGCCTCACCTCGAGGGCTGGGGGCAGTTCTGGGCACTACAGCGTAAAAGAGAAATTAAACTATTAGAGAACACTCAGAGGAGGGCAACAGAGATGGTGAAGGGGCTTGAGGGGAAGCCTTATGAGAGGGAGCTGAGGTCACTTGGTCTGTTCAGCCTGGAGGAGACTGAGGGGAGACCTCACTGCAGCTACAACTTCCCGTGAGGGGAAGAGGAGGGGCAGGCACTGATCTCTGCTCTGTGGTGACAGCGACAGGACCCAAGAGAATGGCTTGGAATTGTCTCAGGGGAGGTTTAGGTTGGATATTATAAAAAGGTTTTTCACCCAGAGGGTGGTGGGACACTGGAACAGGTTCCATAGGGCACTGGTTACAGCACCAGCCTGACAGAGTTCCAGAAGCTTTTGGTTGATACTGCTGGACACAAGGTGTGACTCTTGGGACTGTCCTGTGCAGGGTCAGGAGCTGGGCTCAATGATCCTTGGGGGTCCCTTCCAACTCAGAATATTCTGTAATTCTGTGATTCTGTGATATTTAGTGGAGTTGGCGAATTATTCATACAGTCTCAGAATCCACTCATGGATGGTCCAGTGGAGTACTTACACCCTAGCTTTGGTTGCATATATGGACAAAGTTATTGACAATTATGTTAGCAGTTTTGTTTCATGGAAGATTGTCATGTGTTAAACAGGCTCTTGGCTACATACCATGGCTAATTGTGTAGTATAATCTTCCATGGGTAAATGTATGTTGACCACAACAAGGGACTGAATTAGACAATAAATAAATAAATAAGCAACCGCAGTTTGGTTGCTCAGGGTCTTCCAGTCTCTGACATTGTTATATATCAACTCGGTACACTTTGTACACTGCTTCATATTTTATAAGGCAACTGCCACCCTGAAGTCTGTATCAAGCTACCCACTCTTTAATTAAATTACTGTAAAAACAAGTAAGAGAAAAATACAAAGTTTAAAATTGAGAGTAGAAATGTCAACAGTATTAAATTCAGTCAAATAGACAAAGCTGACTAGACAGAGCAAATCACTTTAAAATGATACACAAGTGATTAATATTACTTTTGTTTGAATCAGGCTCTGTGTTCTTTAAATCCACATCTTTAATCTGCTATTTAGCTACACATGACAAAACAAGATGTCTTCTGCTCTGCCTAAAGCTACTTGCCATCTTGAAAGCTTTTATAGAGAGCACTGATAAACCATTAATGCTTATTTTCAAAATGTGTCACCCAGAAGTAGATATTTCAGTATCAATAATTACATCTTATAAGTTAATAAATAGCAGCTCTTCTAGATGATTTCTAATTGTAGTATAAAATGTAAATTCTATTTCTGTTTACTCAAATCACTTAGGACTAAAGAGTTAAAGTATTACATTAGTACCTTATTCTACAAATAATTTCACTGATTACTTGTAGATACATATTCCATGGAGTATGCTCATCAACATTGTTACTGAATCAGAGAAAATAGGATTAGAAAGGACTTAAAGATCACTCAGTCCATTTTCTTGTTTCCAACCATGATCAACCATACTTAGAAAACTCTGATGGATAAAGGAGATTTTGCTTTCTGCAAAATCCCTCTCAGCAATGCTTATTTTGATACTTAGAAAATGTTTCCCTTATGTTTAAACAAATTTTCTTCTACTTCAGTTGAAGTCCACTGCTTCTAATTGAGCAATGCTTGTAGAGAAAGCTGATTTGCCTCTTTTCTTCTACTCATTTGTTGAAGACAAGGATTCTTTTTTTTTCCCTTAAGAGAACAGTCTGAGTGCCTTCAATAGGTCAAGTTTTCTGACCAGACCCCAAGTGCATTAGTAGGTCTGAATTTCTCTGAGCAACCTCATCAAGTCTCCAACCCTTTGCCCAGGACCACCATGTAAGTGTCAAGCCCAGTGCTTGCCAGGCATGGTCAGGGTGGGTGTGTGTCTTGTCCTGTCCCCTGCCCATCCTCATCTGTTCACTTGACTTCCCAGTTCACCTCAGATATTCTGTGCTTGTATGATGCTCACCAAAATTTCACTGGGGAGTGTGACTGCACAGACCTAACCCTGCTGGAGTATTGCAAGACTGCACCAGGTCTGCCAGGCCACCAACCTGTGTCTGATGTGGTCACCCTCGTTGTCCAACTTGGCTTCCCTTGTTCTGCAGTCCTGTTCCTGCTACTTCTTTGTAGAAGCATTTTGTTTCCCTCCCTTTAGAACTGTCTTGAATTTTTGGTTTTTCTTCCTTTTTTTTTTTNGTAAAGATCATTTTGTATTCTAGTCCTTCCCTCAAATCTTAGTTCAGCCCCTCCTGGCTTGGTGCTGATTAGTAATTAAATAAGTATACACTTCATGCTTTTGAAATAATTAAGGGAAATATCGAGTGGTGGCAGACTGAAGACAGACCTTGTGAAATTCCACTTACAGCATCCTTCCAACTTGGCAGTGAACCTAATAGCTACTTTCCACAGTATGATATCCTTCCCTTCCAGCCATGCCATATTTCTTTAGCTTGTTTAAGAGAGACCTGCTGAAGTTTAGCCACATGATCTCTGTTCCTTTTCTCTTCTTTTTTCACGAAAGCACTTAACTTCTCACAGAAGGAAGCTAAAAAACTATGACATGATTTGTTCTCGGCTGTTCTTCATCTCCTTATAAACATGTACTAGCTGTATACATGTAGTTCAATTATTTATTCCAGTATTTTCACAGGAACTGAAGGTCAGCTGCTAGGTTACTCCTTACACCCATTAAAAATAGACAATATATTCTCCTTTCTCAGGCTTCTGAAGCCACACTAGTCCTTATGAGTTCACAAAGTTGCTGACCCTGAGACTTTTTGAGTCAGTACCATAAAGTGATTTTCATCAAGCTCAGACAGTTCAAACTTATCTACCTGCTCCCTAATTGGCTCATGTCACTGCTCTTCTGGCCTGAGATTTTACCCCTTGTTGTTCACGGTGACGTAATGAGCTGCCTGATGAACACTGTTATTGTCAGTGAAGGCTGAAGCAGAAAATGCAGTAAATGCTTTGACTCTTCTTTGTATGGCCTGTCAATAGCTATCTCTCCTTGGTAAGCACCAGATCAACTCTTTGCTTGATCTCCTTCTTCCCTGGTAACATATTGCACTTACAGAGGATCTTGTTTTCTTGTCGCCCTTGCTAGAACATTTGCTACATTTTTCCTTGTTAAATGTAAGTTTCTAAATCTTCTTTTAGCTGCCTAATAGGAGCAGACTGCTTTTTCAAGGGTGTTAACTGGGTTATTTGAGTATCTGAAGATTCTGTCCAGGTGCTTAAATGCAGATTTATATCTCCAACTTTAAACTTTGAAGTCTGAAATTACTGGCTTATGTAAAGAAGTATCATATGCATTTACCTGCTTTCACTAACAAAACAGGAGAAGAGGGAAAAGATATATTCTACATCCAATTTAAAGACAAGTACTATATCCAGTTTAGCAGACCTTCAATCTTTTCAAATGTTGTTATTTTCTTAATTCATTTAAAAATCATAAGCTCTTTCTTTTAATGCTTTTGTTAATTCTTCCAATAAAACATCAGGTTTTTTTTCCTTTCACACATGTAACAGTCAGAAGCTTGTTTCTTGATTTAAAATTAAAGCAATTACTTACAGCATTATTTCCTTAATAGAAAAGCCTTAAAACTACCTCCCAATTTAGAGTGCCTCAGTGATTTCTATGAAGTGATTATCAGTGGTGCCTAGCTTCATTTCCCCTGCAAAATAGAAGAATCTTGTTAATAATAACACATCATACTCTTTCAGGCATTTCAGCTGAACAGCTTTAAATTATTTTTTCCCTTTAAAATAGTGAGAGAAAGAATTATCTTATGCCTAGGGCTACAAACTAGGATTCCAACAGAAGTAACTCCACATGGATCCTGTTCATGAGCACTTCATGACCAGAAAAAATCAGCTTCTGGCTTGTCCACACAAACATTTCTTTAAGCTGCCTAAATGCAAGAGTACTCTGTTAGAAGAGTTAATTAAGAAAATTACTGAATCCACAGACTGCAAACTCTATTGTGCATACATTATCTTATCCATCTGTGAAGACATATCGGATTTGCTGTATGGGTAGAGTTTTTCATAATGTGTAATAGTAGTAACAGACTTAATGCCTTATTTAAGCTTTTTATATTACCTATACAAGGAAATCTTATCAGGGTTTTTATACCTGTAATGGCTATACATAACTTGTTTCCCTGGATTCAACTTTTCCCATTCATAGATAATGCCGTTGGTTTTCTTCATCCTTTAGACCAGACAGACTGTGCTGCTGTGTCACGTTGTGCCAGAGGGTTTCATGTAGAGGTATCTGTGACACAACCTCTGGATGCAATCATCAAATGTTGTGCAATGTTATAAAAGATATATGGAGTTTTATTCTCAACTCACGCTTCAGAGGTAAAGAGCAATTCTGGTTTATGTTCCAAACATACAGGCAGAAACAGGCACACGGGTTTCTTAACTTCAGCCTGAAACAAAAAGTAAAGAAAGAGATAAGTGAATACTCTAATGAAATGCACTGGGATCAGCTCACATCCTCTTCTGACTCCTGCACAGGGTAATCACCATGTACAACTTCCTTCCTCCTATTATTCTGGGGGAATCAAAAAGAAAAAAAACAACAAAGTGAGGTGTAAAGAAGATAAATACCTGCAAATAAAGTAAAATATATCATCATGGCTAGTCTAGGTATGCATAATAAAACTGATATATATTCAACATAAGCAAGGAATTGAAGTGTCTCACATACATTTTAGCACATGAAAAATAATTGAGCATTTAATTGCAAGAATGAGACAGAAATTATTCATTAAAAATATGTTTGAAGATTTGAAACTCTATTTCTCAGACAGTAACCATTATATGAAAAGAAGAATTATTGTTCTGTATATTGGTATCCAGTAAAATTTTTCCATTCTGGAGTTTAAGATTATTTGTGGATGGAAGGAGCTGAAAAAGTGAAAATTTATAATTTTTTTGTTCAAAGATATTGCTTGAACACTTGGAATTTTGAATATTGCTTGAATAATTATTGATATTGGCCATTTCTGACACTTTCCACTGGGACTTTTCTACGCCTTCAGATAAAGACATGATATTGCTTCTGTTTCAGTCATACTAGTTTTTCACAATGGATAACATTCTCAGCTTAGTATTCTAAGCAATCTGAAATAGCCAAGCTCTGGAAGAGAAAGTGAGAAGCTATTGGGAGCTCTCACTGATGTGTCCCATTTCTTACCATTGTTGTGGGTGAGCCAATAGACTCAGGCTGAGATGCACCTATTTTTTCAACAGCTAGTTGTCAGTATTTACCTCCCACATGCACTCCCAGTAACACCAGTATCTCAGTGAGTCCCACTGAGTCTACATGTTGGTTCTGCTTTGTACCTGACACGTACCAGATGTATTTGAGGTTCAGGGGATAAATTATTTCACAGGGAACGAAGGGACTTTTGACAAGGCTGGGGGATGAACTTCAGTCACTGTAAATATCTGTAATCACTTTAATATCACATTATTACTATGATTATGATTAAATCCATCAAGTGTTTCCAGAAGGTTCAGTCTCTATCTTTTCAATGGCAGTGGTGACAAAGTATGTAGGTGAAGAAATGTTCCTATGCAGGAGATGCATGTCACTTTATAGGCTCTCAATGCCCTTCAGACAGAACTCTAGATGCAATGTTATCCACTTATAACTATTCCAGAGTACACCTGTAATAAATAGATCCTGACTTGTACAGGTTTTTGAACATGAAATTGTCTGGAAATCAATAGGTTTCTCTGTGATGAAAAAATGATCAGTATCAATAACAACTTCATTTCACCCACAAGCTTGCTGCTAGTTTACTCAACCAGAGTATCCAGTCTTCAGGAGTTCATAATTCAGACCTATGCATGTCCTAATCTTCCTGCAGAGAAGACATAAATCCCATGTAACTGAGTGGATGGAAGAAATAGAGACAGGGAGGAGGGAGAAATCCAGGTGTGCTTCATACCTGGAGTGTGGCAATTTCTCTCAGGAATCCTGAAACTTTAGAGCATCTACCATGGATCCAGATGGACCTAAGCTCCCTTTTCGAGAAGGAGTCTGGAACACAAGGGAGTTCTTTCTGATCCTCACGACTCAGTGGAAGTGTCTGACTTTTGTCTGACTTTATTTTCTAATCACGAAATAATCAAGTGTACCTTGTCATTGAATTTTGCTCAACTGCTGCATTTTCTATCAAACTTTAAAATTGCTGGTTTATATCAATGAACATATGAAGAGCATCCCTCCATCCACAGCACTTATTCATTTGTTATCCTATCAGAATTTGTTAAATGCACCATTTTCCCCAGAACCATTGGTTCTGAGCCTGGCTTAAGGCATTTTCCAGTTGAACTGCAGCTGATCTTGATACCAGCCTTTTTGATTTCTCCCTGAGTAGATCCCTTAATGCCAAATTTAAATTTCTATGCCATTATGTCCCAGCATCAGCAGCTCTGTGTGCTCTACCAATTATAATACAGTTTCTTATCCACATGCAGGAGTAGCAGTAAAAAAAGCAGGTGGTGTTTTCTGACAATTTGGAAAGTAAACAAATCCTTGCAAAAGTGGAGATAAGCATTCCCACTTTTGTCTCTGACCCAACTCCTGGGGGCAGTGCTACTTTTCAGAGGAGGAAAATCGATATTCCTGAAACTCAGAACCCTTTCAAACGATAAATTTTCTCAGCAGCTGATCTACAAATGAAGAAAGAACCTGTCAGGGATAAAACCAAGGTGGAGATGTTCTCCATACATTCAGCTCCAAGGATTCAGTCCTCTGAGTATGTCAACGTCTTTTCCACGTGTATCCTATCATTCCGCTTGCTGTTTCATGTACCATCACTTTGCTTACTTTCACTCATAACACACACATGTTAACTTTTTGCTACTTCTTTTCCTCCATTCCCTTTAACAGAAGAAATTGTGCATTTTACCCTATCCAGTGCAAGATTGCCCATTGACTCAGTAACAAGCAGTTACTCAAAGTTTGCTGCTGCGTTCCAAAATTTTGAACGCTTTTACAGACAGCCATGAGGGTGGCTAGACAGACTTTACTTGCTCTCTCAGAACTCAGTGTCCAGATCATACAACTCCTTAAAGGGAGCTTTCCAGGTCTTCTGGATACGTCTGTCTCTCTGCAGGGCTTGTAGAGGGGGCTGCATAAAATTTTGCAGTTAGATGAGTGTGTTTGTAAGGCTTGATGATACAAATATTACATTAAAACTTATGCAGGGATTTTCTGCAGAGCTGGAAAGGGTTACTGACCACTTATAAATGCTTTTCTTTTTTCCAAACTTTAAGTGGATAGTGCAGATCCTAAAAATTCATTCATTGTTTGTCCTCTCTGAAAAGAAGGAAATAGATTTTAAAAGCAATGGCATTGATTCTTCATTAGAGTGTAAGATTATGAGATCTTAACCACGAATAGCTAAGGGTCATTACAGCACATATTGGATTTATAGTCAATAAAATAATCACTTGATTCAACCTTAGGTACTGGGTCAATTAATTATATTTTAAAAATTATTTCTGGCTTCAAGGATTGTTTTACTTATATTGCATAGCAAAGTAATGATATAATTAGGAAGAAATTATGACTCTGGCAACGTACATTTCCATTCAAATAAAAAATAGAATGAATGTGTGTTTCAGTCAGGATCATTTATATACATTTTTGCACACCAAGCTAAACTAATCAAGTCTGGCTTCCCTATGTCGTAGGGAGAAATTAATATTGTCTAAATCAGATCAGGATCGAAGCAGTTAATTGAATTACTAATGGCATGTAATTAACTGGCAATCAGTGAACTATACATTCAGGATCAATATCAGCAAATCAACGCATAAACCACTGTCCTGGTTAGGGTGTACAGCACACCCACAAAATGTTAATATACGGAGACTATTTTTTAAACATACTTTTATAAACAATTCAAAAATGTACAATCACACACACACGCATTTATTTACACAGTTATGCAGACAGTTCACACACCCAGACACCTCACAGGCCATGCTGTTCCCACCATCCCTCTCTTTGGGGGAGTGCAATCACTACTTGCATCCCCCCAAACTCTCAAGGGAGTTGAGGTGCTCCAGCTGGATGTGTGCCTGTGCTGCTCCATGCAAACCCCGATGCCCATGCAGGGAGATGCCCTGTGAGACCACAGACACCTGCTCAGGGGTCCCGGGGTCCCACCCCTGGCTGTTCCTCACTGAGGGGTACCTCTTCTCCTGCAGCCACAGTGGGGGGAGGATGTTTAGCGCAGTTTGGGCAGGGGGCTGCTGTCACACGGTGACTTCTGGCAACACCAAACCAGGTTTAAACCACTGCTCTGTTACAGTGACTCTTATTTTCATACTAATGACTGTAGCATCAGCTCCAGGTAGATTCTATTTCCATTTACACATGACAAGTCTGATAAATAGAGGTGTTTAATTTTGTGCATTTCTGTGCTGTTGATGAAATGAAAGTTCTTTCTATCCTTTTATTTATTTATTAAAAGACCAAACTTTCATACACTGTGTTCAAAAAGATATCTTTTTCTGAAATTGTTCATAGCTGGTTTTCTCTGTTTCTTAAAAAAAAAAACAAAAAAAAACGTTCTTTGTCTACCTTATAGGTGTTTTTTACTAAACCAAAATAAAACTAGCTGCCTTAGCTTTCTTGAGGGCTGGCAGACTGCTTTCTATCCTCAGCACTGATCGACATGGTGTGGGTTTATCTTTGCAGACTGACTTCAGGCTGACATAACCAGTCCTGTTAGTATAGCCTGCTGAGGGCACTGAATGATAGAAATAGGGGACTTGTGTAGCAAGAAGTGAGGAACTTGTAAGCATTTGCCTAGCTTAACATCTTGAAAAACAAATTGACTTTCACCTGAATTCTTCAGTAAAAAATATAAACCAGAAAAGTTGGCACAGATTTTGGGATTCCCCCTTTATTAGCTTACACTGAAATAACAAAACACAGCAAAGGAAACTTGCAAAACCAGGAATGTGAAAATTAAGGAAAAATTACTAAAATTTTTCATACCATATATTATTAAATTTTATGTTTAAAAATGTATGGGCTTTGAATGAAGATTTTTCACCATTGCAGGCATTTCTGGTGACTGTATTTGAGAAGATTGCCTGTTGTCTGAGAAGGAATAACAGCATCTTGAAGCATTTTTCTGAGTGGCAGCATGTGAGAGATTTTTCTGCTCTACCTAGCTGCTATATTTAATTAAATTTGGAGGAACTTCATAGGTCTGAAATGTTTACTTTCCCTGTAGAGCTCAATCAACAGGATTAAACTTTATAAAGGAAATGGACGGACAGACAGGCAGACACTTACATACACACAAACTCTGTGATGATTTTTAAGATCTTAGCTTTAAAAGAAGATTTGAGGATTTTGCAAGTAGGCCTATTTTTTTTCCTCATCATTGTTTGAAGAAACAAAAAAAAAAATAAATCCAAATATAAAATTTGAATTGAAAATGGGGGGAGTTCATCCTGCTTGGTATTTTTATCAGAAACAGACACATCAGCTCTATCTTTTAATGATTTAGAGCACTAAGTATTGGAGGATTTAAAGCATTCTAAATTTTATTTAAAACTATTCTGCAGATACCTTTTGTACCACCAGCATTTTCATTTCAGGCAATCTCCCATCATATTGAAAAACATCCTCTGTGATTTGAAAGAAATAAAATCATGGTGGTTCTGTAATATGTAAATAGAGATTTAGATTAACTAACCCAAGACTGAGTAAAAATTAATGAAGAATATGAAGTTAAAATTCATAAATACGGTATATTATTATGTCTCTACTACAGGCAAAAATATCATTATTAACACTCTGCAAGTGTTATGCATATGCATATGTTAAAAATCATTGTTCTATGGAATTTCATAGTTAGTAGGAGAGGACATCCAGAAATCACAGAACTCTTTTATAAAATACCTGCTTTCTCACAGTCTTTTTTTTTATTTTCTCCCTTACCTCAATAAAATTGGCAGCAATATTATTCTTAAGGACCAAGATTCCTCAAGATTGTAACAATCTTCTCACTAAGTCAGTGGATACTAAGCTGCAGTTTGTCAGGTCTGCCCATGATTCAAAAAAGAAACTCCAATCACTGACCCATCTGAAATAATTAAGCAAGTAGCTCAGCGTTGCACCCTCACTTCACGCAGTGATACTCCTTAGTTATCATTGAAAAAGGACCTTTTTCTGTAGAGGCATAAAGCTGATTGCTTAGGATAGACAATTTTTTTTTTTCAGACAAGCTGCATTGAATGCTCTTTAGGCAGAAACTTTTCAGCTGTTTACTTCAAAAAATTAGGTTATTTTTTTGACTTCCGAAACTGTTGTCATCAGCTAAAAGTGTATGTTAGCGTATTCTTTCCATTTGTTTCCAGATGATTTCAATGTATATTGCAGCACATTTGACTTGTTCTTTTCCTTCCCAGCAGCTTATTGACCCTTCCTTTTGCTGAGACATCAGAAATGATTTTAAACTCTTCACTTTGTGCAAGTGCCGCTGAACCCAAAATGAAATAACACCAGTGAAATGTCAGAAATGGGTAGTGTCAAACTATCAATCAGATGAAAATCATGACAACAATAATTCTAGCTAAGTTCAAAGGATCATCTAGGAAGAGTATTTCAGTGCTACAGCCCTTCAAATTTAGAAAAAATTTTTGCAGACATTTAGTGCTTCGTGTTAATTTTGTGTTTAATAATAACAATGTTATAACTTATGTAAAAGTAAATGTCAAATTTGGACAACTTTATTCATCATGTCCTATGCAGCTTAAAAGTCTGAGACAAATTCCTAAATTATGTAGCGATTAGACATTCTCTTTCATGTCATGAAGAATAAAATTACAAAAAAATGTCCAAACTTTGCTATCGTCCTGTTAATTCTGAATTTTGCTGGGCAGCCTGATTACTAGACTTCTGATTTTTCTGGAACTTCTCACCAGTAAGGAGAAAGTGACTCAACCAATCCAAAGCTGAAGGCAGAGTTGAAAACTGGTTTCTATTATGTCAGAAAGAGCTATACAGACCACAATTACAAATGGACAGTAAAGGAATAAAGGATGAGTTTGGGCTGCTTGGGTCACTGTCAAACATCTCTCATCTTCACCTGGAAAAGTCTTAGGGCCCTTGGTGTCTGATTAGCAAAACAAGCCATTCTCTTCAGTTTTACTTTTTCTGCTCTGACCGTTTGTCAAACTCTTCTTCACACTTCTTTCACTGAGTTCTTATTTCTTGATAATGAGTCATACACAATCAGGCAAAGAAAAAGCCTTGGCTCTGCTCTGCTTGAACACTTGCCTATCGTACTAAACATCCTTTGACTGATACAATATAAGTTTTCAGGCTGATTATGCACACCAAACAGGCCATCAACTGAAAGCATCGTCTTCACCCAACAAATGTTGTTCATTATGCTAATTCTTGTTAGTAGCAACTAAATTTCTCATAATTTTTTATATTATTGTCTTAGCACAGACTTTATTTCAGTCTTTTGGATCTCTGCATACTCTCAGTGTTGTTTCTGCTCAAGTTCTGCACTACTTGTAACAATGCCATATGCTCAGTTAAACTGCACATTTTTATGGCAACGTCATTAAAGCAGATATCAGGTAAGTTTAATATCAAAACTTATTTGAGAAAAAACAAAAAAATTTGCCTCTTTTATTTCTGAATAACCTCTATAATTTCCCCTTTAATATTTTTCTACTCCACCATTCAATTTCAACTACTCTAATCCAGTTTTAACAAGTAGTCTATTGTACAGCACCAATTTCCTATGCTTCACGGAAAATATCAGGGGCATTTTTAAATTTCTTTGTCTAGAAAATCAATTATTTTTTACAAGTAAAAATTGTCAGGTCAGACTGTCATTTTCCTCTGCATTGCATTTTTCCCCTTTTTACATATCTCAATTTTTCTAATTATTCTTTCCCACAAAACTTGCTACTTTTCCACATGACCAAGAGTAGGTCAGCACCTTAGTCCCAGCCTGAATTACTGCCCTTTTAAAATATTTATCATATATGTAGTTCTCAAATCAAGTGTTTATATACTCAGTATAAAGAATATTGGTACAAATGTTACAAATTATCCAGTGTACCACTTAGTCCAGAATTCTGCAATGGTGTTTATCTATTTTACAATTCAAACATGAAATTTAGTTTACCTTGGGTGTAGTAATTCAGATTATAATTTTCTTCTTAACATATTTTTCTCAATTGTGCAACCTCCACTTACCTTCCTTTGTTTCACATCTTCCTTTTCAGTGAAAAACAAGGTATTTGTTTAAGGTTTAGGTCATACATAATTTTAAAAATTTCTTCCTTCTTTTCTGCATATTTAAAAAAATCTTTGTTAATTATGTTCACATTCTGAACTCTGAGTTTGATTTTTGACAGCTTGCATTTTGACCCTTATTTTATCTGAATCACCTTCTGATTTGTAGGACTTTTGTGGTGTTAATTTGCCTTTTCACTTTCAGAATAGAGGCTCAGTTAATGCATAGTAACTTCTGTGAAGTTGATATTTATCTAAATCTGTGCATATTCCTTCTCTGTTTTGCTCCCTGATCATGGCCTGAAATTTTCAGATGATTTTATTCGCTTTTTTAAAATTTTGGTTAAAGATACTTGATGCTTCTAGTAAATTCCAGTCTTTGACCTTCTTTTTCTAACTGATATTCTTGATTTTTTTTAAAGCTTACTGATTTGAAATGAGAAAGGGAGAAGAGAGGAAATATATTCACTGATTAAGAACAGAGAAATTTATATCCAAGAAGGAGATTGTTTCACAAGTACAAATGTCCATGCCAATTCAAATCCAATAATGCTGACAAGCTTAAGGCTCATTTAAATGCTATTTTCCACTTCATGTGTGTGAGGCTGTTTGTCTATCCCTCTTAGAACAGTTTGCAAAATTAATTGATTGAGAACCATAATTCCCTACGGGGTAGACAATTATTATTCTCAATTAGAGATGGGTAAACAAATACTCAGGTTAAGCGACACATCCAAAGTTCATCTCTGGAGTGCAGCTTCAGGCTCCTGAGTGATATTCGTGCAGATTGTACTACATTCCCAGCCCATTTATTGTTACTTTGTGAAAAGAAGTCTCCAGGGACACCTCACTGGGACCTACATCACTACCAGACGGGGGCTTAAAAAAGAGGGAGAGCGACTTTTTACATGGGCAGATAGTGATAGGACATGGGGGATGGTTTTAATCTAGAAGAGGAGATATTTACATGAGATATGAAAAAAATTTCATTGTGAGGGTGTTGAGGCTGCTGGAACAAGCTGCCCACAGAAGCTGTGGATGCCCCGTCCCTGAGATGTTCAAGGGCACGTTGGATGGGGCTTTGAGTACCCAGGGGTAGTGGAAGGTGTCCCATGGCAGGGGGCTGGAACTAAATAATGTTTACAGTCCTTCCTACCCAAGTAATTCTATGATTCTGTGGTTTGCATTCTTCTTTACTACTACCCACCTCTACCTAGCTTGCATTTAAATTTACCTGCTCCAAATGGACCCTGATCAACAATTATTATCACAACAATAGCATGAACTTTCAACAGAGACCTTTGCAAAGTCAACAAAGAAAGCTCCATGGTGACTGAAAATCAATAGGGCAGAGAGAAGAATAAAAATTATTTTTGTAATGACTCTTTTGAAATGAGTATTCAAGTTGCATGAGAACTCATGACTCAAATAGTGTTGCATGGTCTTATGAATAGTAATGAAATCAAATCCTAAACAGAGGTATTAGATTTTAATTGAGCTATTCTTTAAAAGGGTTTTTTTTCACAGTGTCAAGGTCATATTCTCACAGATAAGAAGTTTATTATACAAGAACAGTGATAATAGGCACCGGAGACATATTGAGTACACGAGGCATGCTACACAAAAAAGAGAGAAAATATACTAAAAGCAGTAATTGAAGTATACACAGAAGACATTCTCATTTATAAGTAGTTTAAATTATTTAGGCATATAAGAGGTTGCTAAGTAGAGGGTGTATATTCTTTCCACATAACTTTTATTACTCTTCAAAACTTCTTTTAAAATGAAGTTTAAGTGCAATTCAATTTTTAAATATATTTTGAAATTTCCTTGAAGATGGAGGTGTTATTACAAATTCAATCCTAATGCACTATCTAAGCTTACCTGTACGAGACCTTGATTGTCTTTAACTGGGAGTCTGAATAGCTCTGTTTTGAATAGGACAAACATCTTGGCTTGGAGGACTTTCCAAGGCTTCTCTGGAATCTGCAAAGCCTATAAGCATGACCTAAGCTTTAAATATATTAGTAATATCATTTTCTTAGGCAGGTTTTAATCATTTACTACTGAAGCCAGTGAGATTTAAAGAAGTGCATAAATGTTTTTGTATTTGTCCATTTGCTTTCCTACTTCTTTACATGACACTTGGACTCATGTTGGTTTATATCACTCTGTGGAGTACCTTAGACACTTAGTGACTGCCTTCCCCAGAATTTCTCCCCCCATATAGCTGATATCTTTAATATCATATCTGACGACTTTTTAGGTTTCATAGCAGAACATTTTTTTAGTGTTGTGGTTTGTCAGCCATTACAATTCATGATGATCCATTCCACAGGGAGAAGATCAAATCATATGGGTCTGTGGCAAACAGTTTCTAAGTTAGCTGTGAGGCCTGCAGAAAAGTGCACAAAAATGGAGTTTTCTTTGTCAAACTGGCTATATCAATTGAGCAGATACCTTTTCCTGAAATGGAATCCAGTTTTAACTCCATCTCAAAAATCTTCCACCTGAATGCACACCAAAACACCTGACTCAAATCAAGTCATTGATTTGCAATGCTTCACAGATAATGTATTTTAAAAAACACACAGATAATGTATTCATAGATAATGTATTTTAAAAAAATGTGTGTCACAGCCCTTTCTGTCATTGGCATAATTAACATTGCAGAGAGGGTGCCATTGTGTTCTTTTCTCCTTTGACCTTCCAATAATCATATTTTGTTTATTTCATCCAGAAGCAGCACTAATAATTATAACACAATGTCCCCATACAAAAAGAACAGATAATATTCATAGAACAAAATTAGAAAATATTCATGTGCCCATACGGCTCACAGAAATTGCTATCCCATTAGCTGTTACCTTTCTGTTAGTCAAAATTGGAGTCAATTTACTCCTGACATGTTCACGTACACAACCTAAGCTGTATAATAGCTTATCCATAATTTTCTACTCAGGAATAATTTCAAGCACAACAACCGAGTACTACAAAATCTGTGTCAAGATTTCACTTCTTGCAGTCTCACGTCTTCCCTGTTGACATGCATTGGTAATCATAATTGACATCAGCATTTGTAGAAAAACTGGTCTCATCTCACTGTGTGTCTCATTCCACTACTTGAAGAATTCTGCATGCATCTCCTGCATTTGTTTTAGCTCAGTAATAGATTTGGAACTGTCTCTATGTCAGTTCTCCATTAAAAGTTAAGTATCAATACAGACACTTAACCCAGATCCATTTCTAGCATTCAAGTAGAAATCTCCTTCTCTGAATTCTGAGTTTTTCTGGAAGTATCGGAAGGCCATGTTAGACCTTCAGAACAGTTTTTCCTCTTATATCTCACATTTTATATATTAATTTATTTAAAATGTGGATATTGAATTAATTCATATATACATAGAGTTAAACAGAATGTAATTTCAAAGACATAAATCTGATGACTTTTTTTTTACACACTGGAATAAGTAGCTATTTTGATTACATAAGGAATCAAAGCATTAATTCTTATTCTCTAAATACATTAGGATTAACATTCCTTTCTACTTTTTTCTCTGCTTTCACTAAATATATAATTTTCTTCTTGACAATCTGAAAAGGTCATTAAATTCTGAAGCAATATAAATATTGTCAAATCATGCTAAAGGTCCTACTTTCATTTGCAAAGAGTTCTTATCAATTGCTTCATGGCTATGTAGGATTTTTCTAAGCTATGAGACAAAGATAGTCTCCAAGGAATTCCTTCAAGTTCCATTCAATTTCAGGTGGAAGTCAGAAGGATTCCCATGTACGTAATCCCCATGGCATTGAAAAAATCTGATATTTATTTCATACTGTAATTTTTAGCAATAAGCATAAATTTGGGGGAGTTTTACCTCCCATAGTCTAGTGCAGCGGATTCAATTATGACAGGAATGAGGAAACTTTACAAAAGTTTTACAATTACATTACAGTATTTGCTTTGAACTTAACCAGAATTTCTAGTGGTTTCAATGTACTGACATCTGAAATGCCACGGTTTACACCGAGCCTAGAAATGTATATATGTCCACAATGCCTTATATGCTATGTGGTATTAAGGCTTAATTTTAAGCAAATACTAATTATTAAATGTGATTTCTTTTTTCCTTCATTTTAGCTTGGGACACAATGTTATATTCATACTGCTAAGAGATATTTTATACTTACTGGTTGCAAAAGAACTTTTTTTTCTCTCCAATGTTATTTATTCATGACCTATCATTCCATCTTCTTTTATGCTTATTAATATGGTATGTTTAAAACCACTGATGTTTGGATGGATGGAATTTATAGGAAATGTAGCATAACCAGTTTAAAACCTACAATGGTCTAGGTGGCAGAGGAAACATGACTGAAAGCATTTCTGCTTACACTAAACCAGGGAAAAACCTTGCTATTAAGTATGAGTCTGTTCATCTGAGGAAAGTGTTCAGCATTGTATTTAGGCCAGATGATAGACAAATAATACACATTTCAATGAAAGGCCTAAGTACTGAATTATTAATCTAATGGGTATTAAATTCCTACATACATTTTCTACTAAGAATAAGTGGTTGACAACCACATAAAAGCTTTGATAAAGAAAGATTTATATCTTTTATCTTCTTTTCTAAATTCATTAAAGTTTTGGTAGATGTATGAAAAAATTTGATTTGATGTTCAGAAAACATAATAATTTGCATTTGATCTTAAAACCCAAACAAATTAAACCATGGAGTAATATTGGATGAATAATGATATTCATCTTTCAAAAACGAAACTTCTGTTTTTTCTGCTGAACACAGTGTTTCCCTCCTATATGCCAAAAATGCTAATATATCCTCCAAGTTTTATTAAGAGAATCACTAGGACTTTTTCGGGCATCTCTCTCCTTTTTTTTCCCTACAGATTTTAAAAATAAAGAGGCTGCTTTCTAAAGTTACTGTCAATCAGTTTCATGTGTGCTGAAGAGGAAACATTCCTGAGGAGCAATTCTCTGATAAGAAATAGTTACAGTGCAGCAGATTATCTCCGTCCTAATTATTCCCTGTAGTACCTGGAGAGTGAGGAAGTGTTTCAGAGAATGGTTCAGATTAGGAACATAAACTATGTGCTTGTGGAAGGTCACACAGCTCCACCATCTCAGAACCCGCCCTGAATGCCAGCAGCCAAACCCTCAGGAGCAGGGGACGAGATTGCAGAGCTGCTGGTGCACTCAGAGCCCCAAGACCACGTCCATGTGATAGACAGAAAGTTTGGAAAGGCTGCACCTGGTGTTGAACCCTAGTGATTTCAGTGCTGAAGCCCAGAGCTCTCAGATTCATGGAATCATAGAATGATTTGGTTTGAAAGGTACCATAAAAGTCATCTACTTCCAGCGCCTCTGCTTTTGCTGAAGCTCGGGGCATGGTTGGTTTTCAGGGCTACAGGCACACATTGTCAGGTCATGCTGAGCTTCTTGTCAACCAACATCCTGAAGTCCTTCTCCTTAAGGGCTGCTCTCCATCCATTTTCCACCCAGCCTGTATTTGTGCCTGGGATTGCCTCAGCCATGCACTTTGCCTTTTTGAACTTTGTGGAGTTTTCATGGCCCTACCTGTCAAGTCTTTCCAAGGCCCTGTGGATGGCATCCCTTCCCTCCAGCATGTCACCTGCACCACACAGCTTGGAGATATGATATATTGCAAATGAAAGATGCTTTGCTTCCCACATCCCTTTGAGGTCAGAGGTAAGTTGTGTTCACATGCATATATAATGAAGTCCTGTGCGTATGATGTGCTGAGGTTTTACCTACATGCCTTTCATGTTTCTTGTCATCTGTTGAAGAATTGCAGGCAAATTAACCCTCAATCAACATGATTGACAATATGTAGATATTACTTTGTTCTCTGTGACAGAAAAAATAGCCTACAAATCAGTCATTCCCCTCAGTATTATCTTTTTCCTTTAAAGCTATTGTCCATATAGGTGGTAGTCTTCATTTACATGTTTGTTGCAAACAAATGTCAAATGAACATGTCAAATAAGGGTTTTGTAAGAGCTGCTTGAGGCAAGCAGTCAACATTTGGTTTGTGTGATTGATTAACTACTCCAGGATTTTCAGAAATGATGAGAACTTAATGCTTAACAACCAGAAATGGGAATGAATTTTTAAAGTAACTAAGAATGATAAATAAAAAGTTTTCTACCCTTTCATCTTTCTGAAAGCAATTCAGGATTTAAATGTCTGGGCCTTTTTATGGACCAGTTAATGGCCATTTTTTCCACAGCTTTCAGGATGCACTTACTGCTACTATGATCCATTTCTGAAACAAAGATTGCAGCCCCTGCTATGTTTATATCACACTGAAAATTGGAGCTTCATTTAGGTAACTAAAGAGTCCATGAGTGCTTTGAAACTGTGACCTTAAACGTGACATTTAGGGAAAATTTACTGGAAGTTCAAGCCAGAGCTCATTTCATTCTGCCAGTCCTGTGATAAAAGATGGCAGAGATCTTTGCTTTTTTTGTGAGAAGTAGTTGTCCAAGGAGCACAGGAGAGATTGAGATTACAACTAGATGATAATCAGCACTACAAAAAAAGAAAGCACTGTAAATCTTTCCCTTTTTCATTTCCCTTTTTCCCTTTCCCATTTCCTTTCTTTTTACTTTCCTCTTCCTCTCTTTTCCTATTCTCTATTTTTCCTTTTTTTTTTTAATCTTACCTTTTAATGATATGTGCAAGAGCATTATCAAAATATCTGATTCCATCCCTGAATGAATGAGAAAGGAACCAGAAGTTTTCAAATTTCATATTTTTCTTCATACATTTATTCGAAGTAATTGCATTAGAGTGCACTCAATTCTTTTTTCCACGGGTTGTCTTTCAACACCATCTTTTTATAGTCATTGAATATATATAAATAAAAATATGCAATGAAAATATGTAAATATATGCAGCTGTATGAATAAATGTTATAAATGAACATTTTCCTTCACTGAAGGCTCTTTCTTGAGAAAATTAAGTAACATTTCCAGGAAATACATGGGCATTTTTACAGTCATCCACTGTAGTCATCAAATGATATGGTTGGAATGGATTCTTACCTCTTCACCTGTACTTTTCAGACCAGTCACAGTACTGCCAAATCCACCACTAAGCCATGGTCATCTACACATCTTTTAAATATTTACAGCAATGGTGACTCAACCACTTCTTGGGCAGCCTGTTTCAATGCTTGACAACCCTTTTGATCAGAAAATTTTTCCTAATATGTAATCTAGAGTTGCCCTGACACCACTTGAGACCTATTGTCTTATTGCTTTTTACTCTGAAGAAATAAACAACGTCCACCTCACTACAGCCTCCTTTCCGCAGTTGAAGAGGGCAATATGCAGCCTTCTGTTCTCCGGGCTAAACAACCCCAGCACCCTCAGCTGCTGCTCATAGGATTTGTCCTTCAGACCCTTCACCAGCTTTGTTCTCTGGACTTGCTCCAGCAGCTCAATATTCTTGAAATGAGGGGCCCAGAACTGGACACATCACTCGAGGTGCTTTGTCACCAGTACCTGTCCTGTTGGCCTTCCCCAGATTCTTACCCAAAATCATTTGAGCATCTTGTCACCATCATCAATTTCTGGGTAACCAAACAATTTTCTGACACGCAGAGCTACCCCACCGCCTCTCCTTCCATTTCTATTCCTTCTGAAGAGATCATAGCCATCCACTGCAGAGCTACAACCTCTTTTCCCTTTCCTTTGATGACATAAGAGCAGGACATGTCCCTTAAGTGCTCTTTCTCTTTCCTGGCTGAGTTCAGGTACACAGACAAATAAGCATGCTGATCCTCAGTTTTGAAGTATCACATGGGGAACATCCATGTTCATGCTGATGGTTGTTTTGCATATTGTCCCTTACTTCCTCCACAACAGCTGCTCATTTTTCTGCAGGCTTTATGAAGAAAGACAGACTTGTTATTTCTCTGCCAAAACACTTCTTCTTTCCTCTTCCAGTTCTCAGCCCACAGAAAGCTTTCATAAAGGTCGTACAGGCACATGTGATATCAATGTTTGTGTGAATACATGCTTGTATGCATATTCATGGCACTTTCACATTTGACAACTGTTCCAACAAACAGAATTTCTCTCACATGAGTGCTTTAAAGAAAATAAATGTGGTCATAACTAACAAGAAAGTATTCTTCTTGTATTTGGGGAGAAATATTTACAGTTACAAAAGTGTTTTTGCTGGGCGGCAACAAGTACAAAGGAATTTGTCATGTGGTGAAGACTGAAGGCAATGAGCAAACAGTTCATGAAACTTTACCAGCATACAGACCAGCCAAACATTCTTAGATTACTGAGCACGTACTATATTGGGATTAACCTTAAGTGGAGCATAATTTGCCCGTACAGCAGCTCAGATATTTCAAGCCTGTATCACTTCCGTTTTTTGGGTTTTTTAACAGAAACCAGTCAGTGATAAAATGTCATAAATCAAAATCCTTTTAAAAACTGATCCTTCTATCATTTTCCTTGTCTTCATGAGGTCATGAGAAGAGAATATAGAAAAAAATTATGCTTATGGTATATGAAACTTCCGTTTCAAATACAGTGTGTTACAGGAAATGACCATGAAAAAAATGTAGATCAACAGGAGGCAGAGAGGAAAAAAACAGTTGAAAAGAGTTCCATTTCTTCCCTACAAGTATATAAGATACATAAGACTTTCAGGTGAATTTCTCTGTAGGGCTCTGTAGACTTCAGACAGAGACACAGTGTGAATATCTGCAATTTCTGTTAGTTTGCCATACTTATGTAGAAGCTAACTAGCATTGTACTTGTGCTAGTACAGTCTGGCATATGCAATTTTCACAAATATTAATTACAATTTTATTTTTAAAAAATTAATTAGCTAGAGACTCAAATTACAGACATTTGCATTAGGCCACCAGAAAGTCTTGCAGAAAGGGATAAGCTAAAAGCCAAGAGACAGGTTTGGACATTTGGATGTTTTTCCATAGCAGAAACCAATGACTTCTCTATTATCTTTTTTTTCCCCTCTCACTCTTTGTCTATAATTGCTTACAAGGGAAGTTTGCTGAACAATTGTCTGGCATGTTAGGGTCTGAGTCTCATTATGTAAATATTATGCAGATTTCTAAAGAACCAAATTCAGTTGCAAAGTAGAGAGAAGGGATACAAGGTTAAATGACTACTTTCAAATTATGGGAGCATCCGTACATCTTTATAAGGCGATATTAAAAGACAGGGTGGAAGATAAACTCTATAAGCTTTCCTTTTTCAAGTATATCTCTACCAGTTAGTCTGTGGATGAGAAGAAATATTTTTCTTAATTACTATTTTTTTCCAAATATTGTTTTCATAATTTCCCTTTATTTACTTTTATCTTTCTCCTTTGGCTCTTCCTTCCACTCATCACAATCTCATCAGAGTCATAAGTTTTTATTATATTTTCTTTTCCAATATGACTAACTCACATTCTCCTTCTGAGAACATATTTAGTACTCATTTATAACTGCAAAATACAAGCCAATCTGTTGGATTTCAACAATTTAAATCAAGGGCAAAAGAGTCTTTAGTGTACTCTCCTCTCAAACATATTTGAAAATGAACTATTTCACAAGTCCTCTACGTTCTCAGAAACCTTTTTACAGATGAATTTATTCCACCAAAAAATGATCAAAACCTAATTTAAATTTAAAAGAAAAGCATTTTTACATTTATATTTATTAAGCAGCAAAAAAGATGAAACAAAAACTTCAATTCCATCATCATGGTCTGAGAAAAGAGAAATGGTCTTCATGAGTGAGGAAGACCATTTTACAGTAACCTGCTGGCATGTTACAAATGGCTACTTTTATTGCATTCAGAAGAATGACATGATGTGAAAGTTCTGGTAGCATATGTACATGCTAAATAATAGAGATATTAGTATTCTTTTACAGTAATTTGTCTGTACTGCAAGAAGCAATGAAGCAGCTGTCTTTGATCCAAGTACAGCTTTTCTTTCTCTCTCAAAGCTAAGTAAGAGTTAATTAATCTTCTGGACTGCATGAAAAACTCAAAACTAATCTTTTCTGAGACAAGTCTGCCTTATTTCTGTCAGCATTTCTCTTCTCCTTTTTACAGCATGCAGTATTTGCATGCTTCTCTCCCCAGGTGAAGTCTTCACCTTGGGTTGTGACAGCATCTGAATCTCATAGCAATCAAGGCTGAAGTCACCAACAGGAATTGAATTTCTTGTAATTAGTAAGCTGTTCTCATGCACTGTTGTGAGGGCAGGGAAGAGATATCTGAAGAAACCAACATTTCACAGAGTCAGTGCTGGTAAGAATATTTACAAGGAAGATAAATTCTTCCATAGTAGACAGAGTTAAATATACCAATCAGAATATGATTTTCTATAAAGTGACAGTTGATTATTTAGGACCCAGTTAGCAAAATATTTAAGTGAGTGCTTAAATCAAACCCATTTCTTGAGTGAATGCTCTTTGCAAGCATGTGCTTAATTTATGTTTAATTATGTTACTTTTACTGATTTCTGATTTCAGTAAGCTTTCAAGGTCCTTTGACTGACACTGAAACAAACTGACATTGGGAGTCTCTGTATTGATGAATGAAGAAATAATCAAAAGGAAGAAATTTTTGTGCTACTTGTCCAAACAGATATGCACCTACTGAACACATTTCACACATTTCAACTCCATGTTTCAAGATAATCTGTGATAATCCTTCTAGGAAACAGTCAATGTAATGGGAATTATTGTGTGACTATGAAAATATTGTTTAGAACTCTCTTTTCATAAGTGTCAATAACTTGTGAATTGTGCATGCAGGACCAGTAGAATCCATACTACCCTCTCTTGTTCTACTTTCCAGGTGGTTAAAGGTGGGTATCTTTCAATTTTATTGACTAGATTTGATTGGTGCAATGTTCCCTTGTAGTTTAACCAAAAGAGAGAGAGCAGGCCAGTATATTAGAACTATCAGAAACATCTCTGCATAAATGGAGGTGTCAGCAGCCATTTGAAGTTAAAATGTTGCCTCAAGGAATATCGGTCAGGACAAAATGGCAGTGTAAACTTTTTCAAATAGAGTTGTTCCTTTTTGCTATCCCTCCCACCCACATGGAAGCAGCTTGAACTGAACAGGCAGACTTTTTCTGTTGGGATCGCATTTGTCATTATCCAAGTCATTGAAAGAATTGAAAGACTGTCATCTCTTAGTTCTGTTCAACATGCACCTGTTGTATGTCCACATTATCTATTCAGACCAGACTTCTTGGTTCACAGGTTTCTTAGATGAAACAGCTCACTGCTGAAAATCAGGTTTTTCTGTCCATGTGGAATTGTTCAGTGCTACCCTTAAATAAAAGCATGTGTATTTTTTCAGTAGTACAATATTTGTTCATGTAGTGAAGAACGTGATTCTAGCAAGTAAGCAAGGGGAGTGAAATAGCTGAATGTGTAGAACATATAAAGTTTAATACTGAATAAGCAGAACTTGAGTTACTTTCATAATTACTGTGGCCCACTTACTAGGCTTCTTTCTAGTAACAATAAAATAAATGTTTTCTGAAGGGAAGAAACACTCTGTTTCATGGTCTCTGAAAATTCACCACACAAGATATTATTGTTCTAGCTGTCAGTTCTCAACATCCGTTGTACAGCTTAAGGACTATCACAATACATACCTAAAGCCATACTCTTTGTCAGAAAGGAGAAAAGGTAAAAATTTTTGTTCTCTTATGCTATGTTTTTATTAAAATACATTTAGCTTAGATAAAATGCTATTCAACAAATGCAAGGCAGTGATTTTGTTGCTTTGGCATATAATTTATTCAGCTCGTTCTTGTAGTATTCAGACACCATGAACAGAATGCATTATTCAACAAATACCAACAATTACTCCTTGAATAATTTAGTTGATGAATATTTTATTCTTGTGTTAAAACCAGATCCATGTGGGGGAACTAATACTTGTGCACAGCCTGCTGGACCTTTATGGAAAGTTGATAGAAACCCAACAGCTGATATAGAACTTTTCCTGTAGTTTTGGGGAACAGGGAAAGGTAAAACACATTATGATGGATTCTAAACCTTGTAGAAAAATAAGTGAATGGATATCCAGGCATTATTATTTAGTTACTGTCTGGGTTTGATTGTAGTAAGCAATGAACAATCACAAAGTACAGAATGACTGACATCACATGGGTGGCTGTTAATTATTGCAGGCAGCACAGGGAGAAACATGAGTAAAAATGCAGCTCATTTGAAAAACAGATAAGCGGAGGGGAAGAGACCTAAAATGAAAAGTCAAGAAACCTCAAAATGTCAGGACTTAATGGACTCAAGTTTTGGGAGTTCTTCTTAAATAAAACACATAAAGATCTCCACGATATAACATCTTCATCTATTCAGTGCGTGACTAGGTCGTCTTGCCTCTGTCCAGATATCCCCTTCCAAGAGTCAGAAAATTCATATGTACTCACATGAACAGCATTCTCTAGATCTGGTAAACATTTGCTAGATGTAGATGAAGAGCCAGAATCATGATCAGCTGATGCATTTGCCTGTTCCAGAACAGCCAAAAAATTTTCTACTGCACCACAGTAGAAGCATGTGTGTTTTTTAGGAGGATCCCTCTCACAGTATAACCTCACTGGAACCACAATCCCACCAGTGAGGATCTGATACATCTGGGAACACATCTTCCAGATAGTAGGGCATATATTCATATAGCAATCAAATAATCAGGCACATCAGATGCTTTCAACATGATCTCCCCATGTTGTATGACCCACCAGATATAGTCTCACTCAGTGGGTCTCTATGTCAATAAAAGGCCTGTACGCAAGTAATATGGAAATTAATTAACCTGGAAATTAAAATGGAATTTTGTAAATCCCAGTCCTATGGCATCATCACAAAATCAATCCTTTTTTTCCCATGTACCACCATATGAATAGGTTACATTTTTTCAGCACATTCTGTATACTGCTGGCTTGGTATCTACTGATGGATAGCTTATCAGGTATCTTCCTGGAGAGTGCAGTGACTGCTGCCTTAAAATGTTCACTAAATGCAGACCTTCCTCGAGGTGTCTTCTGTTTAGATAAAATGATTATAAATGTTTGCTTTTGAGATTATAATATCTTCTGTATCAGTTCTCCTGCAAGTACATAATTAACCTGTCAGCCCACCCTGCAGTAATGAGTGTGATAGACAGGAAATATATTAGGGAAGAACCCGTGTGTGATATACTTGCAAGCCTTACTTTATCCTTCAAGTATTTTTCCTTTAATTAGCACTCAGGTAAAGTCAGACCCTAATGAATTAGCATATAACTGTTATTAGTATACATTATTTTTTCATTCTGAACTGCTCACTCAGATGAGGTATAAAATACCTGCTAAGGGTATATCAGGGCGGGGGGGCGGGGTGGTGGGAAAGCAACTTAAGATAGATTGATACTCCTGGAAAAGTCCTGAACTTACAGTATTTACAAAGCATTTTGTGATAAATAAGATGTAACATGAACTATTAAGTAAAAAATCCTCAAGGAGAAAAACTGACAAAAAACATTGTCTCAAAAATGATAACATCAGAAAAAGAAAGTATTTATGAAAGTGGTTAGGTATATGGAAAATAAAAAAAAAATTGTAGCTGTGACATAGACTCTGTCACAACTACTGGAAGGAAAAGCAATTAGGTAAAATTGATAATTTAAAGGTATCTGAGTGATGTGAGAGTTTGTATCTCCTNTCAACCCACGAGTTTTACCTCTTTTTTTGGATTCTCCTCATTTCACCAAGGAAAGGGTGTGAGTAAGCAGCTGCATGGTACTCAGTTGTTGAGTGAGGTTAAAACATGACATTTTCTAAAAATGAATGCTCTCATCTAATTATTGGGAAAAAAAAAAATATGTAGTGAAAAAATCCCAGAGAATCAAATTTAAGATATTAGTTTGTTAGTGAGAGATCTATATATGCTGCTGTAGCCAATGTCTTCTAGTGATAGTGAGTATAGTAGACATAAATAATGAGAGATGAGGTCAATTCATGTGGGTGTTGAGCCACACTAGGATGGTTACACTACCACAGAAATGGTCCAGATGAATATACACAATTCTACACACTGCATTGCAGCAATATGGGCTTTCATATCAAAAATAAGTCTTTGTAAACCTTTCCAGTGAATATGGAAAATATGTCTTTCACTCTGAGTTCTCCTGATGGCATCATCAGCTTTACTTCTAGCAAGACAGTGTAACTTGCAGAGCAGTTATTGAATTTCTGGCCCTTCTAAAAGGAATGGTGTATGATCTCCTGGGCTGTTGCACAGAGTTACATTTTAGTACACCAGATGGAGTGACCATTCCTTGTGACGCTGTGTTAGTTCTGCCATGCCAGTCCAGGCTACCTTTTTTTCTTTCACCTACATTTCAAAAAAGGCAGCAATTATTTAGTCTTCTTCTCTAATAAAGGATAAAAATAAATAGTTCTTTTAAATACAGATGTTTTATCTATTCCTGACAATATTTTCCTGATCAAGAAAAAATATATATATCTCAAGAGCTTTCTAGAGAATATATGTCGTATTTTGGAACACTTACTTGGCCCTAGATAAATGTTATGGTGTTTTTTGAATGAGATTTTTTTATAATATAAATACGTGATACTTTATCCACTTAAAAATTTGCTGGATAAAGAAGATATACCTAAAACCTTCATCTTCATATGTTTAGCAGTAATTGTCATCTCTTTTCGCATCTACTTTCTAGACTGTTACTGAGAAGTTTCACTAAACTGGGAGAAAAACTATTAAAAAACTCTGCAGAGACTCTCAGAACGGAGTCTGTCAGAAAAACACATCATTCACATTGCACAGAGACTGAAAACCCTGACACTGGAATTCATGGCTAGGTTCCCAGATGGAGCTGGGCAAAGTAGAGCAGTCTAGGATTTCACGAGTACTGTAAAAATTACCTTTCTAATCTCAGCTGTGCTGTTATTGCAGCATAAGAAAAAGAGGAGTCTGAGAAAGGCATAGAAAGTCAAAGGATGCTGGACAGGGACGTCAGTGAAACCACGCCTCTGCAAGAATTTGTGTTGGACCTACTCTTCACATATCTCTACAACAACAGAACCTGCTAAGTTCAAGGAGCTTTGAGGACTAAAAACCATTACCTAGAACTGATGTCTTAACCTTCTCAAAGGGTTTGTCTGGAAAAATAATGATGAAAAGGAGATGAGCACCTCATGTATATTTGTCACAACTAAAAAATGTTTGAATTACAGGAGACATAAATTTGGTAATTCTAATCAAAGCTACAAAGCACAGAAGGAAAAAATAATGGTTTATTTTTAGCTATTCCTATTACTAAAATTTGCATTTGAAATTACAGAAAGGGTAGTCAAGAGGTTGTCTTTTTAAGACTTTCCCAGACATGACAGGCTACAGCAAATGGATGGATGACTCATGTGCCTTCAAATGACACCCATTATTTTATACATAATGTTTGTCCTCCAAGGTGATTTTATTTTTCTTTTTATTAATCCTTATTAATATTAAAGAGAGAATAGTAAAATACTTCTTTTTTTTTTCCTGGAATGCATAAATGCTATAGCTAATCATTTCCCCACAATTATCATGAAACAGCAGTGACATTTTCAGCTCTTCAAAATTATGCAAATTATTGAGTGGGTAAGTACAGTAGCTCTTTTCTCTATTAGAGCACTGCTGTTTAAAGTGGTATTGCATGTCAAGGAGGGCAAGGTGTGAGTAGTTTGATTAGAATTATCCACCCTCCACCAGCATCTCTCTCTGCTTCACACATCTACACAGTACAGACACCCACTGTCCTTTATTAAATTACATTTGCATTTGTAAATTCATGGAGATGGGCTAAAAAAAAAAGAAGCACCCAAAGGAATGTGGGCAATCCTGATCTGCCTTCTTTTTTGTTCCATAGCATCATCATTCAGTGTACAGGTAGGCAATCTCCACACATCTTTGTATAAGAAAAGAAAAAAAAAAAATAGGAGACGAAGATTTGCATTTCTGAATCTGGATTTTGAACCCAGATTCAAGATTGAAGATTTTGTTCTTCATAAGCCAAACTATTTATCTTCTTAAAAGTTATATGGCCATGGAGTTACTCATCTGAGGTGTGGTATAACTGAATGAAAAAACTAGAAAGAATGGATCACAGTCTTTTCCTGTTCAGTTCAGCTTTGGAATAGTGACAATTCATTTCCATTCACCTGGAGATCAGTTTCAAACATTACTGATAAAAAGCATTTCCACTGTTTTTCCAGCTTAGCAGGCCTAGTGCAGTAGTTCTTACCAAATCCTCCAAAAAAGCAGTAACTTCCTTCCTGTCATTCTCTTCTGTAGTGCCCTAGTTACCCAGCCTATGAACACTCACAGCAAAGCTCCTGCTCTAGACTGCTCCACGTTATCCCAGCAATGCTCACCCTGCTTGGGCTCTGCCATCTGTTTTCTGGAGTGTTTGTGTGTTTGTTTTGAAACCATCTGCTGTCTCGTACCTTCCTCTTCAGCTCCAGTCCTGGAGGAACAGTCTAACTCGAGCTCACAGCACAGCTTTGGTGTTCCAGGCAGTTGTGTGGACCCTGGTGCTCAAAGCCCTGCATGGACTGGTGTGCCCACAGCAGAGAGCACAGCTTTCTTGAGAGGCTTCAGCATGAGGAATGGAAGTGGTGCTGGCATGAGCTTGCTCCTTAGGGAACAAGCCCAGATCATTAGAAGCACTCTTTGCCTCAAGCCAGTCCTGCTCCTGGCTGTGGAGTTATTTGAGGATGTCTCACTGACATTCAGTATGCAGCACAAACATACTTTTAAATTGCATATTATCAGAGATGGCATTTCTATCTCAATTTTTTTATAGGATTCACTACTAGTAGTCCATTCAAGAGACCTTTTAGGTGGCTGTAAGTCTACATGCAAGTAACAGCACGAAACCAAAGGAAGTCAAACATGAAAGAAGTGAGTTCTTCATTTTTTTAAAAATTAACTACTGGTTGCTTTTCATGTCCTTCTAAGCCAGTTAAGTGGAAACATGACTCCCCTGAACAATCTACACATAAAAACTCAATGCACATTGCTACTTTCTCTTTCAATGTTTCACTGAGATTTTAAATTCTAATAGCTAAACAGTCTCATTTCCTTTCTAACATTTAAACAGAGGAGTTTTTTACAGTTTTTAAATAGAAGAAATAAAGCCAACTATATTCTTATCTCCTATTTTCAATTTAGCTTAAGAAATTAAAATTTCTACCATATAATTGGACCAAAATTATCTACAACTTTCCAGTGCTTTTCATTCTGTATACCCATGCTTCAAATAGAAATTCAAGGCTATGATCAAGTACAAATCACCTATTGTCATTGAATAGAGTATTATAAAACATTGATGTATTTCCTCTCTTTTAGCAGTTTTTACAAGTGATTTCATGGTCACAATGGACACCTATGAAGTCTGTTGGGGGGAAAAAAAAAAAAAAAAAGGAAGAATCTCTCCTTCCAAAGTGATGCTGTAGTATTCTTTGCCAGTTCTTTGCCAGTCCCAGTCACAAATACAGACTGAACAGCAAATGGATTGAGATCAGACCTGGAGAAAACAGCTTGGGGATGTTGGTTGATGAGAAGCTGAACATGCCCTGGTAAAGTGTGTTTGCAGCCTGGGAAGCCAACAGTGCCCTGTGCTGCATCAAAAGCAGATTGAGGGAGGTGATTCTGCCCCTCTGCCCTCATGAAGCTCCACCTGGAGTACTACATCCATCTCTGGGACCCCCAACAGGAGGGGGACACAGACCTGTTGGAGTGAGTCCAGAGGAAACCAAGAAGATGATCAGGGGGCTGGAGCACCTCTCCTATGGAGACAGGCTGAGAGATCTGGGTTTGTCCAGGCTGGAGAAGAGAAGGCTCCAGACAGACTTTATAGCACCTAAAGGGGGTATAAGAGAGCTGAAAGGGGACTTTTTACCAGTACTGACAGGCAAGGGGCAATGTTCACAATCTGATAGAGGGTAGATTTAGATTGGACATGGAAGAAAGCCTTTACTGTGAGGGTGGTAAGGCACTGGCACAGATTGCCCAAAGAAGTGGATGACCCATCCCTGGAAGTGTTCAAGGCCAGGTTGGATGGGGCCCTGAGCAACTTGCTCTAGTGAAATCCCTTCCCATGGCAGGGGGCCTGGAACAGGATGACCTTTAAGGTGATTTCCAACCCAAGCTGATCTGTGAGTCATGCAAGTAGAATCCAATCTATAACATAAAGCTCTTCTTGCATATGAAAAAGTACAAGTTTATTCAGGAATAATTAATATAAAGAGAAAATTATTTTGCACATTTTTATAGAAACATACAGTACACTTTAAGAGTCTTGGGGTGTTCTTTCCCTTCATTTTTCTTTCTTCTATGTTGAAAATTAAATTCTATAATAGAAGTGCCAAACCAAACATTGATATATGCTTAAGGGAGAATATAGGGGCCTTATTTGCATCTTCTTTTGTGTTCCCTGTGTTATCCCAATAATTTTCTGAAATAGTAGTTAATCTCTGCCTTGCAGCCATCTCCTGGCCTCCCCACCTCCAAACCCTTGGGTGCAGAACTTGAGCTCGATAGCGAGATACAGAGGCAACAGACAGCAACATCTGAAATCCACAGAAGAGCATCAAGGCAAGTTTATGTAAGTGAATGAAACAGTGCCAGGGCTCAGACACCAGGTGGCTCAGTGTAGCGGTTTCAGTTCAAAACTGGGCAGAAACACCAATTCGTGTAGTGGTTTAGGTTCACCAATTTGAAATTTCCCAGCTAATGCATCAAATAGTGTAGTGGTTTTTGTGCTGGCTAATCACACGTACATTCACTAGGGTGTACTTACTCATTTCTTGCTGAGATGAGCAATGCAGGAAGGCAAAACAGGCTCAAAACTTTAAAAGGGTATAAAGAGAGGTTTATTGACATTAACTAAAAGGAAGAAAAAGGAGAAGAAAAACAAACAAACAAACAAAACCCTTCAGAACCTTCCCCTCCCCACAACCTTTTTCTTCCCCACTGTCAATGTAAAGAAACAAAACTATATTTTCAGTCAGTATACCACCCTTTAGAATAGTCTTTCATCAGTTCACTTGGGGAGAGAAGTCACTCTCACAAATTGTCATGGAGACTTTCCACAAGAAAAAAAAAACAGTTCTCTTGTGATTTTCAACTCTCACGAATAGCAGCCGCGGGGGGAAACCTGCAGTTGTGAAGTCCCTCTCATTTTCACAAAGCCTTCCCACAGCTTTGTGTATGGGCCATGTCAGCTTGTGGGGTACCAGTTTAAAGGTGAGCTATTCCAAAGCAAAAGTTCTCTGCATCTATTTTAAGATGATCTTCATCACTGGGAGCAGAGGTCATCTCCTTTGTCTCTGGGAGCACAGAATCCTCATCACTCTTCTCTTTCACTCTCTCCCTCTATTTGTTCAAAGTTCTCATAGAATTACATAGGGGCCTTTGCTAAGTAAAGAGCCACCTTCCCATAGTTTTTCATGCATTACAGAGAAAAGAAAGTCTTTCTCCATAGCCTTGGCAAGAGGATTTCAGCCTCAAGATCAAGGCATCTCCTCATCCTTCTCCTCTAGAATTCAGCTTCTTCATCACTGACTCAGTATATCATGTTGTCTCTTTACATTCTGGCATTTTTGGTCCTTTCTCTCTCTCTCAGGAAGGGTCGGAGCACTGAGAGGGTTCAAATCTTGCCCAGGGCCTGCAGATGGCTGCCTGACCCCAGCGAGCTCCGGGAGCTGCGGCAGGAGCCAGGATCGGCCACGCTGGGGGAAGGGCCAGGATCTCAGCCGCTGGGACACCACGGGAGCAGGGCTGGGGCTGATGGAGTCTCTTCTCCTGCCCAGCACCCTGGCCAGGCCAGGGCCGGCTCCGCCGGGCCGCACGGGCTGGGCCCAGGCTGGTGGTGGGGAGGGGGCTGAGATGTCAGCAATGGCTGAGATGTCAGCAATGGCTGAGATGTCAGCAATGGCTAAGATGTTTGTTAGCAAGGGCTGAGATGTTTGTTAGCAAGGGCAGCGGCCCGGTCTGTCTCTCTCTGTGCAGCCCCCTGCCCCTTCCCGGTAACCGATGGAGGGAGAGAGGGGCCCGGCCCTGCGGTAGGGCCGCCCGGCCCGACCCCCCTGTTACCTCTTTCCCGGCCGGAAATCAAGAGAGCTTTTCCCGACGTTTCCTCATTTTTAACATGGGTGCTCGCAGAGGCGTATGAACTTTCTCAGTGGTGTAACAAAGTGTCAATCCTCAAAGCTAATTACTGCTTGGTTGTTTTTGTCAGACACGGAAGAAGCTGCTAAGAGCTTCCCCTGCACTACTTCCAAAAGTGCCCTCCCCTGGGCGCAGACCACCATACTCAGTCATCCATACTTTTAACTTACTAACCAGCTCTTGGCATGCTTTGGTTGAGGTCCAGGTTATCACTATCCCATGGAGTTCCCAGGGGTGCTCAGGGGCTCAGAAATAAGCAAGGGCAATCCCCATTAGACAGCTGAGACACAACCTCCTAGTTTTGGAAGATGAGAGTTTGGTAGGATAGATGGGACTAGATGGTGTCAGTTGGCCTCAGGGTCAAAATAGTGTTGCCCTCACTATTCAATTTACTGGTATAGATGTTGCCTCAGGCTCCTGACTATTTCCAGAGACAGAAATAAATTTTGTACAGGCTTGTCTTTTCCCTATGATAAGGACACAACACTGCTGTTGATGACATTTTTGTTATATGTGAAATTGGCAGGATGTAAACAAATGGGAAAACAACAGAAGGTATTGTCCAGGCTCCATCACTTGAACAGCTGGTCCAAAGAAAAAATTTCGCTGTGAATAAAGAACTTTTGAAACTGGTGATAAGGAAGCTTGCCTACCCCTTGCAGACTGTTCTTTGAGCCCCATGCAGGTAAAACTATCATGTTTCAAACAAAAAAAAAATATACCTTTTTTTTTTTTCCCTCCAGTCTCCATCATCAGGAGTATGCACTCCATTGAGCTGGACAGGTGTGGGACGCTTGTGCTTTCACCACACCCTGATGCTGCATCTCTCTCTGTCCACTGATTGTGCTGGAAGCAAGGTTACATCAACTCTCTGTGCAGGCACCAAGAAAGATAAAATTGACAAGCAGTACTGTTACTAATACCAGACACACTTTAAGACATCTTGGTACAGTTACAAAGCTTTTCAGTGACTGAAGGGAGAATAAAAAAATCTGAAAATATACCTGTCAGAAAACATTGAGTTGAGGGCACAGAAGAAGTTCAAGATACAAACCCCAAACCTTTAGAGACCAGTAAGTACTTTGGAGAAAGAAAGGAGGGGGGACTGCTAGGAATATTTTCTATGCTTAAGCAAAAGGCTAGAATTGCTCTTTTGTGTCTTATGACAAAAGCATTTATCCCAGAAATATGCTGGTTTAGATCCTTTCTGAAATAATTTAATTTTTCAGGACTAAGAAATAGTCAGAAATGTTCTCACACAATTCTTTTTGGGGGGCTGATATTGTCTGGAATTTACATCTAAGTTCTCATTTTGAAAGGTAGTTGTGTTCTCTTCAGGAAAGCAGAGTACACAACACTTGGATTTAACTTAGGCTCAAAAAATATTTTACTGAATAAGAGCTGTAGTAGCTCTGACAAAGTTAATCACTCAGCCCATAGAAGTCCAAACCTGATGTAGAGATTTAAAACAACACATGCCTATTTTTCCTTTTTTTTTAATTTTTGACATTTAGAGGAGAAAAAAAATAAAAGAAGAAAGGTAGGAACTCAGTTCATTTAAACTTATTAAGCTAGTCTTACAAACCTAGACCCTCACTGATGTTCTAACAGTGAACCTTCCCACCTGCTCTCCAATACTGTCTCCCCTTGCAAGCACCCAAAATTTAACCACACATTCTCTCCATCATCCTGGAGCTTTTCTTCAATGAATTTATTGGGAATGCATTTCCCACTGACATTGCAGCTGAAGTACCACCATATCTAGGTGCCTGTGTTACACACATAGCAAGGCTCTCCACTCACTGCAGACCATAACGAAAAATTAAATTTCTTGGGAACCATGTTCTAAGCCAACCCTCCCTTTTTGTTCCCAAAAGAACAGGAAAAAAAGTACTTCACCAGATCATCTTTTCACTAAGTTCCTTTAGTCAGTTTTATCTTCTGTTAGAAGCACATAAACTACATGAAGAAAAATCAAGGAAAACTCCAAACTTCATTCAGGGTTTTTTAAAAATGTTTATCTTTTAAAAGTTCCATGACACCTTGCATGGCCTTTCATACAATTCATTTTTGACAAATGCTATATTACTATTTTTTTTAAATCAAATTTTCCTCAGACTCAGTGATTTAGAGATTGAAATCTAAAAGCCTTGGAGAAAAATATTTAAAATAAGAAGAAATGGAAAAAAAGGTTAATACCATTTTCTGTGAGTCAAGTTTGTTTTGCTGACTTTTCCTCCATCCTGAATTTTTTAAACATGAGGTGACTAAAGTATTTGTCTTAAAATATAGTATAGCCTTGATAAAATTATTGGGCTTTTTACTTTTTTTTGTGATGTCCTACACGGTTTTAACCCATAGCCATCTTCAGACATGTAATCATTGGTTAAATTTCTTCATGGTTTTGCAAACAGCTACAAACTCTTGTGCAGACATTGTGCAGACTGTAAAGAGGATACAAAACAGTGCTCACCTGAGGTTATGTCCCAACCCAGCACAGTGGCATTAACAGCAACCCAACACAGAAAGCTGGGGAGAGGTAGGTTTTTTCTTCCTTATGAAGGACTGAAAAGTGATCTTACTCATGCTACTATTACCATTACAACTCAGTGGGCTTCAGTGGAAACCCTCCTGAATTACTTCAGATAGATAAAACTTAACTCCCTAAATGTTATAGTTACTGAATAGTAGTCATCCAGCAGTGTTAAAGCACCTTGGGAACATTAATTAAGCTCCAGAATCTCTCCTTCCATGGTTTCCCAAGTGGAAAAGAAATTGATATGTTTTATGGACATTTAAATCATCACCCAGGAATATTCCCCAAATTTGTGCAAAATTACACAGCAAATCACCATCCAGGTCAGATACAGAATGGAATGTCCCACCTGTTCTCTTGGGCTCTGGTACTACACATTTTATCCTCTTTTAGAACAATAGATTTCAACTCTTACAGATTATTACTCTTATCTTAAATTATCTGTTACCTCAAATGGCTGTTTAGTTCTCAGTTGGGCCATTTAACGTAAGTGCCTGTTCTAGTTATTCAGTCCATTAAAATAGAAATCAGACTACATTACCCAGAACACACTTAAGCCTCCCACAGCCCTGCTCAGTCACAGAGGCAGTCTGCCAATAAATAAGCTCTCTACAGTGTTCTCTACTAAAATCATTTAGGAGTTCTATGTTAAAATGTAAGAATACATATGTTTATACAAACCCAACAGCCAATATCTGAATTATATGGTAATTTAGTTAGACAAGCACTTGCTTATGCATGTTGGGTTGGATATTTCATTACCCATGGCTAATTCCTGGGATGCTGTTAGCAAGCTTCCTAACTTCTTTTGCTGTCTGCATAGTTCTCTGCTTTGAAAACATGGATATTATTTTCTTTGGCTGTAGGACATTTGTGCTTTTTGAATTTATCTGGCCATGGGAAGCACAGGATGTTTTGTGTGTGTGGTTCTTGGACACATAAATAGAGTTAAATCACACATGAGCAAGGTAGGCAATTCCCTAAACTAATAGATAGGAGAAAAGACAAGTGAAAAAATCCCTAATGCCTGCTTTACTAAATTCCTAAGAAGCTAGGTTACTTTTTATCATTGCCACCACTGGAGAAAGTTCAGAGCTGTGAGAGGAGGCAGGTGGTGTGGGAAACAACATGTTTAAAATTACATAGATGGCTCCTCAAGGCAAAGTCACAGTTCTAACTTCCCTGTGGAGGCAGCAGAACCAGCAAAACTGATTCTGAAGTATTCTTCCCCATTTCTTCCTTCCACGACTTTTGCTTCACCTGCTGTCATGGCACAAAGGTGGCAGTCCCAGGTCTTTGTCCTGAGAGCAGCAAAATGAAGATTTGCCTGTATCGCCTTGAGCTGACTCTAAGCACACCTTTGCTTAGTAAAATCAGGAATCAGTCAGGTAACACACGTGAATTACTAGCCCACAGTCCTGCAGGTAATTGAATGCCCTCAACACTCATACAAAATGTGTGACTTTGCAAGACCTGAGTTCTATGAAAATAAACATAATCAAATTCAGACAGCATTTGCTTGCCAATTACTGGCAGATTTGTACCATTTATGGTCAGTCCATTATGACACAGCTCTACAAATTGAATTTGTTACAGAAAATGTTAAGAAGGAAGGATCTTTGGCTTCAATTTATCCAGAACAAATGGGCAAATGGAAAAATAAAATCTGAATTTGTAGCTACAAGGCAATTTGGACAAATGCTGTCCTATCTGTGGAGCAAAACATGATCCAAACTATCTCAATGCATTGAGATTATATCATTTGATGATAGCATCTACAACTGTGGCAGCACAAGCAGTCTGGTGTTCAGGACATTCCTGAATTTTGGTTAAAAGCCTTTTCTTTTTTTTAGTTCAAATATATTTGTTGGTTTAGAGTGCACATTTATAGTGTAAAAATGAAACAAAGTGTCCTAGATAGGAGGAAAGATGCCTGTGGTATAATTGATTTGCCAATTGCCTTGATTACTGTAGAAATGTTCAGCACTTTTTCCTCCTCAGGGAGATTTTATCTTGAAAAACTATGCCAACAGACAGACACACTTGCACAAGTTAATCTGTATTTTATAATGGATAGGATTTAAAAATGCCCTGTGAAAAATGTGATGTTTGCACTGTGTGGTGGGTTGTCTCTGTCTGGATGCCAGGTCCCCACCAAAGCCTCTCTGTCACTTCTCTCTGCAAATGAGCAGGAGACAGAAAATATTATGAAGGGTTCATGGGTTGAGATAAGGACAGGGAGAGATAATCCACCGATTACCATACTGGGCAAAACACATTTGACTTAGGAAAAAGCAATTGAATTTATTACCAATCAAAATAAGAGCAGGATAATGAGAAGTAAATCTTAAAAACAACTCTCTCTCACCCCTTCCTCCTTCCCAGCTCCATCTGTTTCCCCAGAGGTGCAGGCAGACAGGGAATGGGGGTTAGGGTCAGTTCATCACACGTTGTTCCTGCCAGTGCTCAGGGAGAGGAGACCTTCCCCTGCTCCAGCGTGTGGTCCCTCCCACAAAGACAGCTCTCCATGAACTTCTCCAGTGTATGTTCTTCCCATGTGCTACAGTTCTTTATGAACTGCTCCAGCATGTGTTCCTTTCTGCAGGGTGCTGTCCTTCCAGAACCCCCTGCTCCAGCTTGGATCCCCCACAGGGTCACGAGTCCTGACAGGAAACCTGCTCCAACATGGGCTCCTCTCTCCTCAGGTCTGCAGGTCCCTGCCATGGGGTCACAGCCTCCTTTGGTCATCCACCTGCTCCAGGGTGGGGCCCTCCAGGGAATGAAGGTGGATCTCTGCTCCCACATGGAGCTCCATTGGCTGCAGGGGCACAGCTGCTTCACCATGGGCTGCACGAGGGGCTCCAGGGGAATCTCTGCTTCAGCTCCTGTTCCCCCTTCTCCACTGACCTTGGTGTCTGCATAGTTGTTCCTCTCACTCATTCTCACTCCTGTCTTCTGAGCACAATTACATCACCACAGTAACTTTTTTCCCTTCTTAAATATGTTATCACAGAGGAGTTATCACCATCACTGATTGGCCCAGCCTTGGCCAGAAGTGGGTCCAGTTTGGAGCCAGCTGTCATTGGCTCTGCTGGACAAGGGGGAAGCTTGTGGCAGCTGCTCACAGAAACCACCCCTGCAACCACCCCCACTCCCAAAATCTGGCCACACAAACCCAATACATTACAATAGCAATTTAGTTAGTGGAAGAGATTGTAGCTTTAAAACAATTTCCCTTCTCTAGAATAAAAAATCCCACCTCTTTCATCCCTTCCTCATTTGAGTGAAGCTCCAGGCCCATTAGTTGTCTTCATGGCCCTTTGTTGGACTCTCTCCAGTAGTTCCACATCTTTCCATAGAGAAGCAGAAGTTCACACAGCAAAAATACTGTTGGTTCTCATGAAGAGCACATATCACATTTCAAAACTGACACAGGTCTTCAAATCTGTTGTATGGAATTCATCTCATCCAACTTTATGGATAGGATCCTGCTCAGACTACTGACACCTAAATTCAAGTCCACAAAGACCAGTTTAAATGCATTCTGGGAGGTGGACTTCAATAGCTAAAATACCTAGGACCTAGGACCTAGGAGACCCCATCTATCTCCATCAGTTACTAGTTCTAGAAGAGGCTGTTTCCTCTAATTCCCTTCTCATAAATGCCAGTCTGCTGTGGATGCCTTGAATTCTTTAGGGTTGTCTCAGATGTAGCTGTGTGGCTATTAACTGTGATGGGATTACAGCGCCTGCAGACTGCTAAAGGTAGGTGATTTAATCTCAATCTCCTCACCACTGAAATCAACAGTAAAGACACCTTCACTGATGGTGGTTACTTGAGCTATCCTGTAGGGGTTTTTTTATAGTCATAGGAGAAAATCTGACCATTCAAGGATGTAATTTTTCTGATATTTGCCATGAAGTGACTCCATCCTCCTTTAAAAGGACATTTTCATATTCTGTTGGAGAGATCCTGTTCCTTATTTCAACACCTGCAATGTGGATGGGAGCTTCCACTTTACAAAACCATGGCAGACTGGCTTTGTTCTTCTCAGGGTTTGCTCAGCTGAACATTTCACTGGGGCTTGTAAAAGCCCAGCACCTGCTGCTCAATGCTGCAGTTTGATAATCTTCTCCACTGAATCTTTCCCAGTGAATTGTAGAAGGCTGTTGCCATCCTCTGGCACTCACAGGAAGGTGTTTGAAGGAAGGTCAGCTCCCAGTTGTTCAAGTAGGGCAAGTCAAAGCAAGGTAAAGGAAGGTCATCCAAAGTAATGGAGACAACAACAGACTGGAAGTCAGCAGCAGTATAACCCTGCTCCAATCAGTATTGTCTCTGCACTGAAGAGCTTTAATGAGAAAAAAGGATTATTAACTTTCAAGTGTTGCAATGACAGCTTGTTTTTCCCCTGTGGATGCATGATATGCTCATATGGCACGGCACAGCACAGAACAATATACACTTAGCTAGGTGCTAAGCATAACATCTCCTTACAATTCACTTTGCCCACATCCTGACTGAAGGGTGGGCAAGAACAGAGTGTTTCTAGCTGAAGTGAGCACAGTGTAAGGTCATCATTAACCCCTCTGTGCATATTACTATGATTTACAGCAATGGACGAGTACAAGCATCAGCAAAACTTCCATGGACAAATTATAGTCCATAATAAAACTGTACAGAATACAATCATTAGAATTCCGGGACTGGTTTCAAAATATTTAATTTTTAAAGTTCCTAAAGTTGACCTTGAAAATTTCCCTCTCCCCTTGCCATCCCTTCCTGTGATCAAACATTCTCAGTCATCACAAACTGCACTCATCACATGCATTTTCTCACATCTCATATGAAAGACAGTCACCTTGCAAATTTAACCTCAAATAAAACCAGCCAAAACAAATTCCTATTTTCATTGCCACCAAATTTAACTGTGAAAAGACAAGCTGACAAAACTGGAAGACCCTTCAGACTTCCATTGTAATCCTTTCCTTTCTGACCCTTTTCAGCTCTGTTTAGCTTTCACTTCCTTCATCTCTTAGATATGATTTATCATTTCTTTTTGCAGCAGCCTTGTCCCCTTCACAGCAGAGTGCCATTTTCACAGAGTTGTCTTTCTGTGGGAGTACGAATCCTTGACACAGACCTGCAAATAACTTCACCACTTGATATTAAGAAGTTCTGTTAAAGAGATACAAAATCCTTTTCTTTACAGAGTGTAGTTTTAATCTTCTTGTTCAATTGTTTCTCACAGTATCACCTAACCTTTTCACAACTTGATGTGATGGGGTGGGAGAAGGGACACCTATAAGCCAAATTTCCAGATGAGCACATTTCACAGTTTCCTTTTCAGTTGTAGCCACTGGTCTTCATCACACTTGAGTTCTAGCATCCTGCTTATTATTTCCCCTGCCAGTCAAGAAAAAGAAGAGGAATACAAGTACTATTTGCTTTCCCTGACAAGTATGAAATAGCCTCCAGTGGAGCATGCACCTGACAGGAGACTACAGATTTTGGGTAAGCTGAAGACATAATCGTACTGGACATCAGAATGTATTGTCAAGATTGGTCATATGTTAGCTAAAGAGAAGTGTGTTATATGTGGATATGTTTAGATTTAAAAGGAAGGGAAGATGGGTGTGAAAGTTACCTTAACTTCATTTCCAGTGATAGTAATGGTGGGAAATGCCTTTCAGTATTCTTCATTGTTTTTTTACAAATTCTGGTCACTGAGACACTGACAGTGTTGCATTACACACTCTGTGCTCTATTTCTACCAACTGAGAACCTGCAACTTTCTCCTTTCCTCCATAAAATTTACCACACAAAGATTCATATTTAAAACTTTTGCTAGTTCTATGTCATATTATCACAAAAAGATTCAAGACCTGGTTGTACTCAGAGACATTCAAGAAGTTCCTGTCTTTGTGACATTGGTACCATTGAGCAGATACAGAAAATGTAAAATATTAAAAATCTATAAACAAATTTGACTTACTCAGGTTCAGAATTAGGGTCCTGAAAATATCCATTTGTCTTCTTCCTGATTTCTAAAAGTATCTGAATTCCCTGATCATGTACTTTTTCTGCTTGTGCCTCGATATTTTGGTGGGAACTGAGAAACCAGTCTGATGTGAAAGTTCAGTCAGGTAGATCCTACTCTAAAGTACTTTAATGTTTTCAAATCTGTGATTCGATTCTTCTTACATAGAATATCTAGAAATAAACCACCGTCTTATTTAACTTGTCTCTTTGCTATTGATGGACTCAAGTACCTCTACAGGCAGTTCACTTCACCCAAAGACATCCCTTATGAATCAGTCTGTGGCAATATCTGTCCTCCACTGGATGGAGAGAGAAATAGACCGACGAGTTTAGGAAGAAGTTCTATGCAACATAATGTTTTTCACAACAATAGTGCTGCAAGGCATATTAATCTTCTCAAGCTCCTATCCTCTTTACATTTACCCATTACCCATTTACCCTCTTTACATGCACTGAAAGAACTGATTTTTTTTTCAAAATTTTGTTGCCAAGTCCATGCTTTAAATCCATGTTGATGATAAACCAAATGTCTTCCCAAACCATAGACTTGGACTTTCATAACTAACTTGTAAATGTTTCAATGAGATAACTCTTGCTAATGCACACACTGCCTTACTGATCAGAACATTTGGCAAGCAGCCTAGAAGTCCTAGGAATCATATTTTTCTCTAGTAGGTTTATTTCTGATATCTTTACCTCACTGTGTCCAAAATCCAAATTACAAAGTTACCTGCTTGTTCTGAGTGGGGACATTTCTGCCACGAAAGAAAAGAAATATTTTTAAAAATGCTCTTTCATGAATAGGAAGGGCAAGGTTTCTATGTGATGACCACTTTTGCATGTTTGGTTTTTTTCAGGAGGGCTGGCATTTGATCTTTCTGTTTGTGTCACCTGCTTTCCTGAAGATAAATAAGGTGGTCCAATTAATGTTCCATTCTCAGAACCAGGCATCTGGAAGTTAAAAATATCAAGCTTTACAGTACTGTGACTGATCTCTTTAGGCTTACCCTGCTTAAAATAGTCTATTTGTAATTTGCTAATGTGGAGCCAAGTTTTCAAACACCTCTCCAATATTGGGGTTCATCAGCTGGAGGATGAAGGAAGTCTGCATGAGGCCCAGTGTAACTCTCTAGTTTGCAAAAAAAGTACTGCTTTTAATGAACACTAATTATAATTGGGGAAAGATAAGCTGTGGATTCAACAGAGGGGAAAAAGGCTAATGCTTTTAAAATGTAGCCTGATTAATGAGGCTGTCATAGAACTTATTTATAGGTATGCTGTACAAAGTGTCATAATCTCTGGAAAGATTTGCAGCAAATTAAAGCCATCAGAGTTTAGAAATCATAAAATTGAATTGACTCCAAAGGATATTCTATACAGGCCAATCAGAGGATTATAGCTGAGGCAGAGAAGTTGTGAAGAGCAAGTGTTCTTAAACTGTTCTGGTGTGTGGGTCACATTTGAACCCCCTGACTCCCGCTTTCACTAAGTCACACATGGAATATTTCACAACTAGATACCTGCCTTCTGTAACAGCAGCAACTGCCTTCTCTGAATAGTGGCATTCAGAAACTATTTAATATAATTTTAGCTGGTTTTAATGTAAGATAGCAGATGGAAATGCAGAGGATCTTGTGCTTTGCTAGGCAGTTCTCTATGGACCTCCAGCAAGTGCTTCATGAATCACTAATGGTGCATGGTCTGCAGTTGGGAGCTATTGATTTGAAGAAATCCCAAGTAAGTAAACAGATAGACCTTGTACTATATGGTGAAGGTCACTAAACATAAGAAACAAAATTTTCCCTACAGCAATGTGCGTAGAGCATTTGGTATCCTGAAAGTTTAAAAAAAAATAAAAATAAAAAAAAACATATTTGGGATTTTATATTTAGAGTAAAGGAAGTACACTGACAGAAACAGAGTCTCAGGCATATAGATGCAAGACACAGATCATCTGGGAATTGGCAGAAAAAGGAATCTGGGCTCCTTTTTTTTAAGAATGATAAGTCCCTTTAATGTAAACAGACTTTAAATCTTGACTCCAAAGGATTAAAAAAGTCATCCAAACTAAGACAAAAGGAGAGGGGGACAGATAAGGCTGTTTTAGTTGAAATCTGTATCAGACACAATAGCCTACAAATATTAATGCGTACCTCTGAACTTTTAAGGGGCGGAAAGGAAAAAAAAAGTAATATGGCAGGATGGTGCATGAAGTTGACTGTCTGGATATAGTGCCAGACCTGAAAAAGGAGGAAAATCACCAATTATTACAATCATTCCGAATTTAATACAGATTCAAAAAAGAAAACACTTAGAAATTATTGATTTCTCAGCCTACCATAATGACTTTGGACATCAATATATTGTTTGATGATACCAATGTTTGCCTTTGTTCCTCTCATAGCTCTGTAGGTGTTAACTTGCAGGCAGCCTCACTGGTGCAAGAACATAATAGCATATAGGATTTTGGCTATACTGAGCACTGGATAATTTTGATGACTTATAAAATCCTTTAGGCTAGAAGTGCTTCATTTTCAAGCTCCACTATAATTAGTTACAAAGGTTATTTGAGTGATATGTGAGGCGATACTGGAAGGTTGTTCTTAAATGAAATCAATTTCACCTTCTTTTTCTCTTGCTGTAATATTTTCCTTTAAATCTACAGTGAAGAAAGAGACTATTTCAGACAGTCATTTACCAACAATGACTTTTTCAGTAGTTTCAACATCGTGTTCAGGAACAATGAAGGGATTCAGCTGATACCAGCCTTTGGTTGAATAGTTCTCTATGTGTCTCCCAGGCTGTGTCTCCACCTACATTACACATTCCAAGCACGGCAAGCTTCTTCAGTTTGAAGGAAGGCACAGTTGACCTACATAAACTTCTCAGGCTTTAACTGAATTTTGAGCAAAGGCAGCATGTCCCACCAGCTCTGTTCAGACTCCCAGATCTGAACAGCCTCATACATTACTGATACTCCATAGTTTGCAAGATCAAAAGAATAGGGATTTACCTCCAGAAAACCTGGTCTGGTTTTACATTCTATGAATTCTAAAACAAAAGTCTCAAGAAGGAACCACAGTGTACCCCATGCTCTTAAGTGAGGTGGGTGGAAGAAGCATTCCAACAGAAGAGTAACAGAGTTGAGGGTTAAGAACTGTGCCAAAGAAATGAAATTTGTTTAGGGATGACACAGACATGGTAGCTACTAACAGAGAAAAGGATTCCTCAGCCCCTTGCTCCCCTCTGACACACAATTCATGAATGTCACAAGTATTCATGCTCCAGATTATGAAATGATTATGCTTTTCTGTTCATTTGCTGAAGTGAAACTTGACATATACAAAAAGACCCGAGATGGATTTGTGTGAACATTTCACGCACGTATACAGACAATGAGGAAATAACAGAAACAATTTTAAAGCTGAAAAATATGCCTTTAACAATCGCTTAAGTCCTGACTAGAAAAGATAGCTGCTGAAAGCATATCAGTGATTAGTCTCTTGACCTTTCTTCAACTTGAAGTCATCAGCTATTGTTCGTCACTGATAATAATAATAACCTTTATTTTATGAGGTGACTGACAATCCTTAGAGACCACAGTCTTTCACAAGAGCAACCTGCTTAAAAAAGAAGTCATATTTAGTAGTTTCACTACAGTGAAATTAATTCTGAATTTTTATATCAAATATTAGAACATGAAACAATGTCTATGCAAAAAAAAAAAAAAAAAAGAAAAAGAAAGAAAAAAGGGTCATTCAAATGACTTTCAAAGGAAGAAGCTGTAGTACAAGTTTGGGCAGAAGAATGGCAAAGGGGAAAATTTATTTCCCCTTTACCCCGATTTGTTTTTCAATAATAAGGTGTAAAATTTCTCAAAGTGTTCTTTTCCTTTTTTTCATTTTGAAAGGCTAAGAGGAGGGAAATGCAAGACTGTATGAACTGTCACAGGGCTATCTTTGACAATGGCCAGTCCTGAATCCTCAGATATGAACACTATTATACTTCATTTAGGAGGAGGGGTATCTTCCTAATCACAGCCAGCAATCGTCTCATGACCTGAAGCTGCAGTGGCTGCCCTCTTCACATTTTCGTTCTTCCAAGTGTAATTGCATATGTTACTCTACACCAGACTTGAATGAAAATCCCTTTCAGGAAAACCCCAGGAGGTGGAGCCAATAATAGGGTAGGTGGCTCTCATTCCTCAGAGTCATTATTGAACCAATTGGACAATACAGTGTGAAGGGTCACAATGAGCAGTGCACTCTTCTGAATGAACTGTAAAGCCAAAGCCCTGAATAACTCAGGGTGTTAGAGGTTTTTTTTCCAAGAGTGAAGACCTTGTTCCATCAAGACCTAACCCGAATATTGTACTTAGTCTCCTGTTAGTTCAGTCAGTCCTTTAGCCTGTGTTCGTAGTATATAGGAGATCTATGTGTGCTCCTATACCATTCTCCTTCCTCACTGGGAGGAGCATCAATTCACCAGTGAGATTTTCATTTGACAGAAGAATTTAATCCAACCTGTTAAAGAATTGCTATCATAATTTTCCTGGAGGGCTGCAGAGTATTTGTCCTTAAACTCAGTGTGCTTTCCATGTTCACTGCATTTACCACCATTACCTGAAGAAAAGAAAAGCTAGCATGAATACTGGGAAGGTCAGAAATTGTTTAGAGACTCATCTGAAGAAATGTCTCCTTTTCCTAGCAATAATAGTAACTCAGGCAAAATGTTTTGCATTATATGAAGCCAGTAAGGAGCTAAAATGAAGTTATTAGCTCTTGAAATTTTCTTAGATATTAGTCAATTATGAAACATTCATTGAGCAAAGATAAGGCCCTAAAGGGATAGAAGAACCTGATAAATAAATCCCATGGGAATTTAAATACATTGAAAATCTCAGCCTAAATTTTCAGTTTGGATTTGGGGTTGGGGGAAAATATCTACCAGCTGAAAGGGCTCAACATGAGATAGCCATGTCTGGGTAGTACGAAATATATTAACCAATGTGACGCTATAAAAATGTCAGCACTGTAATCCTAAATCCATCAAGCCAGAGGAAAATTCAACAGTCAAATGCCCCATATCATGTGGCTTATGTGACAGTTAAGGTGGCCACTGGACAGATTATCACCACTCAGGAACTTCTGTCACTAGCTTTCTGCAAGCCAGATCTTGGTGTCTTACTTCCCTTCTGTGCAAAGATGGAGGCACTTTTTTTTCTTGGAAGCTGTTTTGAGTGCTACTAATGAAAGCAGTATACAATTTTGTTGTTGATGTTGTTGTTGTTGTTGTTAATGTGGTTTGGTTTTGACTACAATCTAAACAGTAACACTTTTCATTCATACGTAATTTACTTTGAAGAATCAGCCTCTGTTTCTAGTTATGGATGATACGATAATATCAGACATTCAGACTGTAATATTTTTTACAGTAGAGAAAAATCCATTTAAAAAATCCATTTATAATGTTGCTAAAATATAGTCCTCTTTTTTTCCCCCAACTCCTAAGCTTTGAATACACATGGGAACTTGAGAGATCAGATCTAAATTGAGTGGATCAGCAAAACATGGTAGAGTCAATGAAGTTATGTGAGTTTACATTATCTAAGAGTATGGCCCAAAGTGATAGGGACTGGCAGGAGAAAAATTCTACATACTATCTCCCCCTTGAAACACATGCTTTTAAAACCACTGTAAAATATTATTATTTCTGCTAAATATGTAATATATGAAGGATATGTCAACTTTTCATGCTTGTATAAAGATTATGCAGTTTTAAATACCTTTTCCAGTCAGACCTAATCTACTCAGCCCAAAGACAAGCTGTTACACTTTTGTAATATACAGCACATTTTTGTGTTTCTCTGTGTGTGTATTTGCATGTACGTGAACAAGAGAGGAATGCACTTACAACTGTGGAAAGCCACTAATTAAACAAATTAAAGCACTTTTTTTTTTTTTCATCAAAACCTCAGATACTTTCTTTCTGCCTTTCATTGTTTATTGGAAACAGTCCTTTCTCTGACACTACCCACAATGGATTTTGCAAATTTTGTGGATTATGTTGACTGTTTTGCAATTTATACTGGTGTGTAAAATATTCCCAGCACATACACTTAATCAAAACAAGCCCAATTAAGCTCAGTACTCCAGATTCCACCTCATTAGCTTTCTGTTCCTAAAATATAACAGATGTGATTGCTGCGGGCCATGAGTTAAAGACGAGTTTTTCAGCTAAGCACTTGCAATACAACCTAAAGTTATATGAAGATTTAATTATTACTTTCATTTTCATGGCTAACTGTAAAAGCTCATTTTTCACTTAATAGTAATGGTATTCCACTCCTGCATTTTACCCATTGTTACAGAGAAAAGTATCTAAAGGAGGAAGAAGGGAGAGGTCAGGGGCCTTATATTTACTCTTGGCCTCACATATTGAATGTGTGACTTCACAAAGTTGCAGGGTTTTTTACCCATTCTAAACTACTGGAATTCAGAAAAGAGTCAGGATCTCAGCTTGCAGAATATCACTTCTGCCTACAACCTCTGTGCAATCGTGTGAATGATATTGCAGCATGTTTACTTGGCATGCTTCAAAAAGATAGAATGGCTTAGCATGCAGCAATAGATGTCTAGTGCTCCCCTCAAGTAATTCTTGGTACTTCTTAGCTGTATTTTAACTGTTTAGAACTACTAGCTTCTATATAATATCCAATATAAGGAAAAATATTATCCCTTTTCAGTAGTCAAAAGGCCAAAGAGGATTACTACAAGACTGACAGCAGGGATACGAAGGAAAGCTCTGCCAATTGTCAGTAGCTGTATTTCTTTGTCAATACCCCAGTGCTGAATGTCTCCCACACTTTGTCTTTGTTATGGGAACTCAAGCATCTGGTGTATCAAAAATAATCTAGCCAAACCAAAGCATATCCAAGAATAATCCAGATGGGACAGTCTGATTTGTCCGTGGCACAATTCACCGTGGAGGTTTCCAAATGAGCTTTCAGCTTCCAATAAATTGAACTTCTTTACAGATTCTCTACTGATGCATAACTGACACCATCCTCTCCTCTGATTTCCCAGAATACTTGAGAGTCTTGTAGGTAAGACCCACTTTCTCAAGCTGTTCACTTTTTCAGCTACACTGAGTGAGCCAAGAAGATAACAGTCCTAGGCTCTGTGCAGAGCAAGATCCTGGTCCAGTGAAGACAGTGGTGCATAAAATTGTGCATAATACACATTCAATCTTGCAAAAATGAACATAAAACAGTTGCATTAATATCAGTTGCAATACCACAGGCCCTAAAAAGGCCTTTAGGTACCTTTATTTACATAAATTATTACATAAGGTACAAGGCAGGACTAATGATTAAAATTACACAAATGACTCAATTCACTACTCTTCCCGCATTTCTGTGTAGGATGATTTTTTTAAAAGTGTGTGGTTGCTCTCTCAGCAGGGTGGGTGTCTGAGATAGCCTAATTGAAGTTAATGGAGCTACACATTGACATAAAACTAGTGTACTTAATAGGAGGTTAATGCTCAGAAGAAATGAGAAGCCAAGCTTTGTCTTGAAAGATTTTCTCTTGGCTGAGATCTCCTCTGGTTTGTACATTCCCACTGCATTATTCTTTCTTTTCTTCTCCTCAAAAGATTCAGAAAACAAACAAACAAAAACCAACTAAACAAAAAAAAACACAAAAAACCCCCACCACCATGTTCTCTTTGTGGTTTACACTGAAGACATAGCTTTTCTGTTGGTTAAAATGTGGAAAAAGATAAATAATGAAAATTTGTAGTGATTAGTCCCTAAGGTCTTTATTTATGGATCCCTGGCCCAAATACACTGCAGGTAATAGCCCAATTTAATATTTATGATGTACTGGGTTTCTCTAAATATATAAATTTGGCAATTATCATGGGAGTTATCCCTTATTTATCTCCTTTTGAATTTTAATTAGTAGGATTTACATTTAATCATTGTCTTCTCTTCCAAAAAACACCATACCTGCTAATTCCTTGATGAATGTGTCCCCATTGTGTCACTATTCTCATTAGAAGACCTTAGTTGTTCCATTGACAAGCTTTCACTTAGAAATACTAGGTCTGTAGATGTCTTGAAGTGACATATCACTGACTGGACATATCACCCTGCAACCACTATACTGCTATGTACCTGTCAGCCTTAGGTAGAGCAGACCAGGAATTAGGGCACTCACTAAGGTGACCAAAGGCCCCTCAAATCATAGCACTCTTTTCAGAAAACAAAGAAAAAAGCTGTATGTGTGTGAGTGGATAGGGGAGTACAAAGCCTGGCACAGTCTTTGTAATTAAAAATAATAATACTCAGTGTAAAGATTATGCCTCTTTCTTTGACGATATAAAACAGTGGCACAGAAATTATACCTTTGTTAAAAAGTTCTAACATTAATCAAGTCGCTTCCATGGAGAGATGAAACTACAAGCTCTAACATGTTAACATTCAGCAATGTGTTACTAATAGCATCATTAACACATACCATATATAGCTGCATGGAGTGCCTTAGTCTGAGCTAGTGCCAAGTCCCAGTTTGTCAAGTTGGGACACGGGAATGGCAAAATAATTTCATTCACTCCACCTAATTATAATGGAGCTAAAAGCACAGAAGTTGAGAGCCTTAGCAGGTCTGCTGTGCCATTCCTCCAGGGTGGCTTTGTAGGGAATAGTAAAAATACTTAATACAGTCACTGGTGCATGTTAAATGATTGTTAGGGAAGTGGAAGTGGTCCAGGTTGAATCAGTAAAGGGTGAACACTGCCGTCATTGTGCAGAGTTCACTCCTCCTCTCCACCTCATCTCTGCTCCCATGTTTGTCCATACTGCTATAAAATAATTTATTTTTTTTATTACTGGGACTCTTGACATTTACTTTAAAACCAAGCTACCTTCCTACAACGTGCTGTTATCCGGTGTGTATTATATGACTTTGCCCTGAGAATGTGAAAGGGGAATTAGGACCCACTCAGCTATTTAGGTTTCCTAGCAATTTCCATTATGAAGGAATCTTGTGGTCTTCCCATTTGAGGAATACTTTCGACACCCATCTTAGCAGCAGTTCTTAGCAAAGCAATGAATGCAGTATTCAGCTTCTCACAAACTCGGCTCACTGGGTTATTTTTTAATCTTGCACTAATGTAATTATTCTATCCCAAAATCTGACCTGTAGAAACACATTTATAATACACTTTGACCAACAGCAAGTTACTCTACTACCTGCAGCAAGCTTGTAATTACAGCAGCACTGTTTAACTGGGTCCCAACCCTGCGTGCAAGCCCTTAGAGTGCTGGTGCCAGGAGTCAGCTGCAAAATATCCTGTATCCAGTCAGGAAGAGAGAGAGAACCAGGTCTGCATACTGACAGTGTTTTTCAGTCTGTACCAGGCACCATCAACCCTTTCGTAAGCCTATACGTGGCTGCTGCTCAGAATTCTGCCCCCGGTTAAGAAAATATTTGAGCCATTTGCTTTCTGATATTATCCCCTTAGTAGTGGCTTACTTGACAATGTGCTAAATTATTCTGGTTTCAAAAAAGGTGAGGTATATATGTGTTCAATTAGTCATTGAAAAAATAAACTCAATTCACGATAAGACCCTTTCTTTTATATCCCCTTTATCCTGCATATTTCAGTTGTTCAGTTCTAAGAGGGTCTTTTTTTAAATTTCTTTTATTAATGTAAGACTTGATTAATATTAACAAAAGCAAAATTTTTGAAGGATACTTCATTCTGTTGATAGGGTCCTTTCAGGCCACTGGCACATCACACAACAGCAGGGAGACCTGGCTCTTTTCCTTTGGTGTTGATTCTCTCATTTTGTTGTTTGACAGTTTTGTTGTTCCTCCCACATCCTTCTAATTCATTACCCCATTTCTAATTATGCATTTTTCTAGTTTGAATCCAATAAAATCAGAACAAAAATTAAAACTTAGTAAATAATGTTTATAGGCTAAATCTAAGGCAAGGTACATGCTCACTACCTATTTTGATACTTCAGCTCCCATAAGATTTTCTGGTTAGTTTTGATGGTATCATTTCTCACTGTAGTAGCTGACTAAGAGTTGCTCGCAACACAATTTCCTGTAGTCAGGAAACTGGAAAGTTTGCAACAGAGTAGTGTATTTTGAAACAGCGGCCATTAATGCCAAAGTCAGAGCTGGTAATATTTGAAAGCTTGTGCTCACCTATGTATCCTTAGGGATGTAAAAGAGAAAAAGAGATTTTCTGTAAATCCATTCCTAATTTGTGATGCTTATCATCAAAACACATATGGCCAGATCAAAAGGACAGATCCTAAGCTGGTGCAAATTGGCCAAGCAGCACTGTCAGCAGGGATACTGGATTTATAACAGCTGAATATTTGGCCTATTTGTAGTTTAGCATAAGAGTTATCTGACTGAGAGTATAGAAGTTATAACAAAAAATGCCAAGTAATAGTCTTTCAGAAAGTCATCACACATTTTTCAGAAACCGAAAATTCACAAATTTGTGTCTTTGGACCAGTTCCTTTTTCAGTTCAGATTTCATATTACACATATTTTAATTCTTTATAAAAATGTGTCTCAGTTTGAGAGGAAGTGAGTTTTTTGGGAAGTTTTAGTCAAACCAATTAGTGGTCAGATTTGAATATTGACACCTGGTGTGACCACTGAAGACGAGAGTCACCTCTGAAGACACACAGGGTTAAAAGCAGAGATTTCCCAGAGTTCACCCTCTTTCACCCCTGGTAGCCCAGAGAGAGCTGCACCGTCTGTTCCCCACCCCGCTGCAGGCTGGGTGTGGGAGGGGAGCCATGGAGGCCCAGGCTGAGGTAGGCCGGAGCCCCGGAGAGAGAGAGAAAGTGGAAGGGAATGGAACCGGGCCAGCCCCTGCAGGACCGAGGGGTGGAGAAAACACCGAGATGTCTTTTGTTCTCCCCCAAGAGGAAGAGAGAGAGCGAGGGAGCCTGTGCCGGCAGAGGAGGCGGGGAGGGGAAAGCTGCCCAGTCCTGAGATCTCAGTGCCCTGAGGGCAGCGGAGCTCGGACTTTTAACCCTTTCCTGGGTGAAGGAAACTTTGTGGAACATTAGTCCTCCTGGCTGGTGGTTGGAGAGAGAAGAGACACAGTCTGGGACCTGAGATGTTAAGAAGAAGATGTGGAGAAGCTGAAGTGGGAGGAGATGATGGAGTGGCTTTTATTTTTAGCTGGACTTTTCTTGTATAGCCATAGACTGAACCAAGTTACCTGTAATACATGAAACTGCATTTAGGGGGATGCAATGGCTTGAGCCAAGAGACTGACCTGCTGTAATGACAGCATATAAAAGAGTGAACAGAGGAAGATGAAGAGGGCGTGGTGGTGCCTTCCATCTTCAGAGAGAAGAGCTCTGTTCTTGAGAAAACCCTCGGCCCCAGGGGATGAGAAAATGGGGGGGACTGTTGTCCCAAAAATGAGACACGGTTGTTTTTTTCGGCACTTGGCAAAGCATCCTTGAAGAACCCTGTGAGCAGTTTCGGTCCATGGACGGTGGTGAGAGCACTGTACATGGAAGGAGCATGTCACGATGGCAGAGTTTCTCTGGGCGGTGCCACGTGTGACATGGAAACATGGGGAGTTTCAACCCTGTTTCGTGGGGAGGACTGTGGTACAAGAGAGACTCCTCTCTCCCCTGATGGACTGAGAATTGATTATCAGAATGTTAGTAACTTGATCAGGTTTTCCAAGATTTTTTTGTCTCACTGTGCTTTGGTGAAATTGGGTGGGAGAAGGAGGAATAGTTTAAAAGGTTTTCATTCTGTTTCCTGTGTGTTTCTGATTTTAGTTTGTAGTTTAATCAAGTTTTTTCTCTCTTTTTCTAAGTTTGAGCCTGTTCTGCTCTGTTCCTGGTCACATCTCACAGCAGTTAGTTAAAGAAGACACATTTTCATGGGGGCACTGGCATTGGTCCAGCGCCAAACCATGACAAAATGAAATGCACTTCATCTTCTTCTACACACCAGATAAAATAAATTTAACTGTCATTAAGTCAAAGAGAGTCATTCTGCTATAAAAGAGTAATCTGTCTCTCACTTTTTCAGACTTAAGAAGTATGAAAAGAAGCTGCATTTAAAAATAGGCAAGGCAATGTTAAGAATATAATGTTGTGAACAGTCTGGCAGTGGGAAAGGAGAGAATTGCCTGACCCATCAGCTTTCCTTCAATCCCCAGGTGTTATAATTCTCTAAGTGCTGAGGACATACAATTTAGTACTTTCAGTGTTGAAACTAGTTGCTTTGTTTTTTGCCATATCCCTAATGCAGCAACATATATATACATATATTTGTATGCATGAGATTTACATTATAGACAGAAAAAAGCAACTAGAGGGTGGATTCTCACTAACAGAGGTACTGGTTGCACAGGAGGAGGTAACCTGTTGGATGTACATAGATGTGAAATAAAAGACTTGCATGAAGAGAATGCAGATGATATAATTGTGGTTTAACAAAAAAGAGACTGGAAATGGTAGGAATGGAGAATAAAGCTGCTTTTGGTACTGCAAAGGACTGGCAGGTGTTTAGATTTAGAAAGTGTCATTTTGACATTGTGGAAATTGAATAGGAAAAGTGACTCATACTACCAACCTCTGAATATCTTGATCAAGTAAGCCATAATTATTGCTGGAAAAGAATGATATAAAAAGGAATTTAAAATAACAATTTCCTGTAAGAATGAGAAAGCAAACAAAGTATAACAATGTCACAAATTTGGATTATCAGCAGCACAGAAGAAGCAGCAAATAAAAAGTCGGAGAGTGAAAGACATCACAGACTGGATCCAGTTTAATGCTTAAATGCTTAAAAGCTTCAGTAATACAACACCCAGTGCTAATGACATGGCTCTGTGACATCCAGCACTTCTGGTGGGCATACAGGTACCCACTGCAGTGAATAGGGGCTTTCAGCAACCTCAAAATAATGACCTCTGTACAGAGGCAACACAAAGACACTCATTCACCAGCCAGTAGGAAAATATCAATTTCTGCTCCCAGGGCCAATCCTGTAACAAAATTAAGTAATGACTGGACATAAAAACATTTCAACACTCCAGCCTTCTTTCTCTGAGGCAACACTACTCAGCACTGAGGTGCAGAGTTATACCACTATGCTCTTTCCCTTCTCAGACCAGGGACCCTTGCAATCATTTATACACACAGACACAGCTTCAAAGAGGAAAACAGAGCAAAAACTTCTTCACTTTTTAAGAACATAAAACATTTCACAGGTAATATCCTTCATCAAGCAGAAAAAGAAATTGAACCTGGGTCACCTACTTAATGAATGAATGTTTTAAAAATACCAGGCTACTACCCAGCAGCAGATGGAGCACTGAACTGATTACAGAGGCTGGTCAGCAGTGGCAACACTTCTGTTACTTAAACAGAAACCTGCACATCTGGATGAACATCTGGAAATACTGAGCAAATGTACCAAACCATCTAATTCAAAGATGCGTTGTTAAAGGAAACCCAGATCTCTGAAACATACATAAATTCTTTCCATACTATATAATAAAAAAAGATTAATATCAGCTGTTCCAATTTGTGCAGGCACCAACCCTTTCAGAAGGTATATAGAAGTGTTCTGCAGACAGCTGGTGCATAGACATGCTCAGAAGAGAAAGGCTGAGAAAAATTCAATTTCTGGTACATGTAGGTATCTTGCCTACATGGGCACAAATGGAAGGACTTCAGGTTTGCAGACCTCCAGCATACTGGGAATACAAAGGAGCCAGACTGAAGTGTCTGGGGTTTAGGAGCCTTTACAGAGAGGAAGCAGCCAAGCATGAGGAGTAGGGGTACCCTGTAGTGATGACCCATTTGACACACTGCTGTGCCTCTCAAATGCAGAGAAGAGTAGAGAAAATGAGAAGGAGCAAGAAACTTTGTTAAAGCCCTTTCCATCTCCTTCCAGTCTTCCCTTTCTCATCATCCTGTGCAGCTACAGACACACTTCAATGTTGAAAGAGAAACATAAAGTTACTCAGGCTGTGGGTTTGTTTTTTTTTCTCAGATAGTGATGCCCTGGGAAAAGCTAGCAGGACAAATAGAAGGATCTTTGAGGTTGGAGCTCCTCTGGAGTCACTCAGTCTGTTTGACTGGCCACACTGACCTGCAGGCTAAAAGCTACAGCACAGCTCCCATTCTTACCAGAGTTGCCTAAAGGAGTTTAGATAGTGGGTAAATACAATTTAGTTTCGATTTAGAAGAGGAAGAAGAAAAAAATTATCTGCTTACCTGAATCAATATAGATACTCAGGATGTGATTTTACAGCAAAGTAGCTTCATCAGCTACTTGTGCTAAAGGTTAATTAAGATTTTATTTGTCAATATGCAAATATAGGTATGTACATTTCTGGGGATTCTCACCAAGAGTAAGATTCCACATGCTATTAAGTATTACTGAAATGGTGATTTGGAATGTCTGGGTGTGCAGCTCTCGACTTCTACTTCCACTTTGTACAAGAAAGTGTGATGATCTATGAATTAAGATCACATATAATCTAAAAACATGCTAAAAGAATCCCGGTCCAGCATTCACAGACATAAATGCAGTTGTGTCTAATTAATTCTATGAATCATGGTTTGAAGGATTTCAGATCCTTTACAATATAAATTTACAATATAAATTCCTTAATATAAAAATAGGAATTTCTTGATGAAGTTGTACATATGGCAGGATAAACACAATGTTCCCTTTTTTGTCTAAAAATGTGGTATTTCCCATTCTCATGCCCATGTGATCCTCAGGTAAAATTCAAATTTGGGGATGATAAGTCCCAAAAATTAATTGATAGGTGAGGGTTATTTTCTACATTAATATCTGAGGTGCTCCTGAAATTTCTTTAGGAGTCAATCAACTTCTTGATAATAGAAAAATATAGAAAGAAACAGTATATGAAGGATATACCACATAAATGATTTTGTCATCCTTACCTTCCCTATTTGCAGGTACAGCAAGTATAAAAACTCAACTCTTCAATATATTTACAAAATGAAAACAGCTTGAGTTTTATTTCACATAGGAAAATTGAATGGTCTGTTCTTTCTATTTATTTTTATGAAGTGCAGAATGATAAGACCCTACTTTTAACCTTATGACATAATAAATCAATAAAGGATATGCAATGAAATAAATGGAACACAAAAGTACAGCAAAAATTGTGAAAGAGAATACTTTTCACAGCATGCTTTCATCCCTTGGAATTAACTTCAGCAGGAGATTATTAAGTCAAATATGAAAGATTTTTAAAGGGCTGAATAATTTTGTGAGTAATAACAAAAATATGAATGTTAAAGTAATCTATTGTTATGCTTCTGAGGGTAAATTGATAGCTGCAGGGGTCAAGAAGATATCGTCTTCTCTGCCTTCCATTTCACACAACTAGATAAGTTCATTAAGGGCCTTTCATCACCCTCCCCTCAAGCACCAGACATTGGTCACTTCTGAAGGCAGCAAAAATGCAAGACTCAAGAAATGAGTAGGGATACAAAACTGGTCTGATTCAGTATAATATATCCTCCTTCTCATCATCTTTATCTGAACATATTTTACCTCCAGCATCAAAGGAGATTGTTTCCTGTGTTCACCATCTCCATGGATGCAGCATAGGTAAGCTCGTAAGCTTGCAGTTCCAAGTCCCTCAGCATTTTAGTTCTCACGTCTCATGCACACTTTCATCTGGGAATCTAGCTCGTGTTTTATTCACCTAGCAGTTTGCATGCATTTTCCAAGCTTAGGCTCTGAAGGATGATGAAACAGGAAGGAAAAGAGAAGAAAACAGAACAAAACAAAACAAAATCTTGATTCGATTTTCTGCTCCTATCACCATCAATTTTCCCCAATATGAAGAGAATAAAAATCTCCGTGATGCTATTCTCACCCTGCTTTTGAGATCTTCTTAGTGACCTGCAGCAATATCAGGTGGAGATGCACAGGAACAAATCTGTATCAGTGTAAAATTCTTTGACACAATTCCTCTCTCAGCTGAGGTTGCATTGGTCTCAATAGTTGTCCCGTGATACCTTTTTGAGACATTTTTAAAAATTTCAGAGTTCTTTTATAGATGTTTCACGTTAAATTTCTGTGAATACTTCAAAGGGAATTAGCAAAAAATTTAGATTTTTTTATGAAGCAAATAAACACAACCACTTCTGAAGAGCAATCTGATATAACTTCTATCTTTGGGTACTGCCCACCACAAACTCATTGTGGGGTTTATGGTTTCATGTTATTGATCCTGAGATTTTAGTTACCTACTGTGCCTGATGGACTTGGTAAAAAGTAATGATGCAAAGCACAAAAGCAAAATAATTGCCAGGAATTTATTATTGTCATTCCTATAATAAATTTTTTAACTCACAATTAAACATTGCAGTAACCTGCAATATAAAATGATGTAATAATAATGATAATAATGATGATGATGATGATGATGATGATGATGATGATGACGATAATAATAATAATAATAATCATAATAATGTTTGATCCTTTAAAAAACACTACTTTGGTTTACTTTGATGAAGTAAGTCATCACATCATTCATATATTGAACATTATTCTACCATTCAGTGTCTGTGTTAAGCATCATTTCCAAACTGCCAGAGGTGACTGTGCCTCTGGTGACCAGGAATACCTCTACTAGAAAAGTTGGGAAAAGGAGAAATATTTTTGTGGTGGTCCTGAGAGAATACCAGCTGCAGTTCTTTCTAGATCAGTAAATAAAATATATTCATCAAAAGCTGGACCAGTATTAGTTTTTAGGACGGAGCAATAATGTAGTTCTGACACAAAACTCCAGTAACCATATCTATTGCATAGTTTCCATTTCAGAGGTGATTTGGTGTACATGGACAAGTGTTCTATGCAAGGAAATAGAAGTGGAAGACCAATTTCAGGTGCATGAAAACTGTATTTCAACCCCTGATGAGGACATGAAGTCCCAAACACTGATCCTCCAGACAGATTTGAACCAGAGTTTGTGAATATATTTTCCAGTCTCACATTAAATATAATCCAACGTTTATGTATCATAAAATCATTGAATGGCTTGGGTTGGAAGAGACTTAAAGATCATCCAGTTCCAATCCCCCTGCCACAGGCAGAGACACCTTCTACTAGAACAGGTTGCACAAAGCCCCTTCCAACCTAGCCTTGAACACTTCCAGGGTTGGGGCATCCACAGCTTCTCTGCTGGAACCACATGATCCACTTGTAGTCTGTGGTTTTAGTTGCTCTGATCCAGTGACCTTCTTTGCACTATACTATTTGCTAAAATAGACATAGTCAACAGCATTTAAATGCCCTGCTCTTCAATCTCCCACATCTCCAAGAGAAAGGAACACCAATTGTGTGAATTAATAATCCAGCAAGAATTTCAGCAGAAACACTCATCTTCCCTGCTACCAGCCACAGACCCAATTTGTTCATTCTCAAGCACCCACAACAAATACAAAGAGACTCATTGCTTGTTAAGCTTAACTGCATCTTTAATAAAAGATAAATAAAAATAAATATGATACAAGTTGCAGCACTGTGGTTTACTCATATATCATCAGGGGACTGTCTGAAACAGCCTTGCTAGAATTTTTGCTGTAATTGTATTTCATATGTTTTCTATTGCCTATCACAAAAGAAGAAGAAAAAAAAGTATCTGTAAATTTATTTCTCTGGATATTTAACACTCAATTTTAGTTCCTCTGAGGGTAAAAAATGTGTATTATCCCAGAATATCTGTTCAGCCTCCAAATGCAGTGCATAAGCTAATAGTAAAATACATGGAAAATATTGAGTGGTCAGGTGTCTAAATTAGGTAAGAGGGAACCTCAAGGAGAGAGAAAAGATGAATCCTAATGCTCATGTCTTAAAAATAGTTCAAGCCATGCACAGAAGGAACTTAACAAGAAGATCCTTTACTTAGGTGAGTCCCTTGATGAATAGTGTGCCTGTAAAACCTATGAGGGACATAATGCCATTTATCCAGCCCTGGAACAAACAGTCAAAGATTGTTTTGCATACAAATCCTAATCTTCTATAAACCTTCTGAAATCTAGTGCAAGACAGAGCCTTTAGAGAAGATGTTCAGAGCGGGATTTTTATGTCAAACTGCTCAGTGTCACCTGCGTGAATTTACTCAGGTGACAGGTTCTCAGAGGACTCTAAATGCACCCACCAGCAGAGGTCCTAATGCATTCAAATGAGGGACCCACAGAATTCACAAAATCTGAAAAAGTGTTTGGTAGTATCTAAAGAATTACTTTTCCTCAAAGGTTGCATGTACACAACCACATATATCTTTGAGTAAGTGTGAAGGTTCCATGTCATTTCCCATCAGATGGTCTGTCCTGAAGAATCCAATTTCAGTGATGAGTTCAGAGTGGCTGGATGTGGTCATGGTGCAGAGATCTCTTACTTTTAAATCTGTAGATAGATTTCTGGGGTTACTAGATCTTTGAGATTTTGGAGACTTCCATGTCCACAAAAATGGCAAAATTCTGACAAAAAGGGTCATCCGTTTTGGGATCTATTGGGATCTCTAAGAACACATGGATTTTTTTCTATGCCATTATGGGTGCTGATTTTATGGGCTGAATCTATACCAGAGTGATGCATATTTCAGCAACAAAGTGAGACAGAGCTTAGATCCACTGTCTCTCAGCTGAGGAAGGATTTTTATCACAAATATGCAACAACCAGTTTTGCTGAGGGGTATTTCAGATTTGCCCCATTTTCTTTGTGAAGACCTCATGTCTTCATCTAATTGCATCTTACTGAAATTACTGAATTAGGAAGTAATTAGTGCTTAATACTAACATTTTTCAACTTTATCAAATCTAGCAGTTGTGATTTTTTCAGCCACTGAGAATATAAAGTAATGCAGTTTGAACAATACATTGAATTGCAATAGTTATTGTTACCATTATTATTGTTATTGTATGATAAAAAATAAAAGAAAGATATACTGTTGAGGGGGAGTTGTGGTTTTATTTTGTGATTTGTTAAAATGTTTTTGAAGCAGTGAGCTTTTTTGTTAATACTTGTTTTTGAATGATGGCTTTTTCCACTTACAAAAAGGAAAAAAAATGTTTTACATGGAACATGTTTTTAAATAAACAGGAAATTAGTTTCAAGACAGTTACACTTCCTGCTCTGTGACATGACAACAGCATGTTGTTATAGTGACACCTGTCAGATAAGGAGTTCAGAAAAGTAATGGAGTAACAGAACCAGCAACTTTGGCAGGATTGATCTTACTACAAATTCTGTTTGAAGATTAATTTTTTCTTTGGTGAATCTGTAATGTCTGGTTACATACATAAGGCAATCCCAATCATTTTCTGCTTCCACATCATGCTAGGTAAAAACATTGTAATTGTACAGGAGTGCAGGACTGGAAAGGACCCACTGGCTTGGCAGAACACCCCTGGAAGGGTAATAGTCCCACCAACCTTAATGGTATTTTGTTGTATTGTCTCTATTATCACCTTCGAACTGTAAATTTGTATAAAGAACTAAGAGAAAAGATGAGATAAAAAATCTGAAAACCGTATAATTAAAATATAGGTGGGATAAAGATTATGTGGAATTAGGCTTGAAAACTTAGTGGCAAATGATCCCCATTTTTATGAAGGGATAGGTTTGTATAATCAGATGCATCCTGTAGTGAATTTCCATCTTAGTACTGTAATGCAAGGCGAAAAAATAATTGCAATAAGAACCTAAACCTTTCTAGATCAGAACATTTTAAAATATTCAGAAGGAGAAGCCAGGCATTTAACAAGAAATGTTCACTTTCCTTTTAAGACTTCCTGATTAAATGTGATAATTGCGTGTTCCGAAGTCGCGTGAATAGAATTGTTGATTTCACATATTTTTCTTAGGTTCAACTAAAAAGTTAAGAGCTATAAAGGGGGAATATAGCTCAACCAAACTCCTTCTGCCTGGAATCATTTATTAAAGAAGAGATTTATCACAAACTTTCCCCCAATGTATGGTATTAAGAGACTAATTTTTGAACTATTCTGATTAAAGTCAATTTGGGGATAGTGATACTTCTCTAATTGTTTCTGAGACATATGCATTAGCAACAGAGAGTGTTTTGTTGTCACGGCAACAGGACTATGATAATGACTTCCGACATAGAATGGAATTATGTCACAAGGGTGGTTTGGGAACAGTTGCTTCTGTGAAAGTTTGGTTAGAAGGAACAGAGATGTGTATTGGCTGCAAAGAAACACATGATATGCACTGTAGGTGCATATAAAGAGCCCACCCCACTCTGTAGGTGTTTTGATGCTTGGCTATAGTAAAAGTAATTTTATTATGGATATCTCATTCTTATCATTCTGCAATTTGTGTAAAATCCTTTCCCACACATTGAGCTTGGTACTTTGCTCAGTGTTGTAAGGACCTCTGTCTGCTCTCTTTTTTCCTATGCATGATCAATAAAGGTAGATGAAGAAGCCCACTGTGATCCTTCCATAGTCTTCAAATACTGAAGCATAAACAAGAGACTTAAAAACAGACTTGTCATATTAAAATTCAGGACAATGATATACTTCATCAGATGGGGTGGCCTGTTGAGTAGATTGCCTCAGGATGTTCTGTATGAAGATGTGCTCCATCTGCACTGAGCAAAATGCCTGACCTTAATTTTCTTTGTTCTCTTTTGTGTTTTTTTTCCCTGAGATTTTTTGGCTCTCCATTATGAATTCACGGTGTAGAAAAAAGCGAACTCAGTGCAAGATAGAAGGATTTCCTGTTCATTAATTACATGCTATTAACTTGAAAACTTTGGCTGTGGCTTAGAAGGCAAATAGCTGTCCAGATTGCAACACTTAGGCTCACAGCATGGCACAGATCTCGTAAAGGTGATTCAGGATAGTTTATAGAAAGCAGGACATCAGATGGTAAAGTAAATCTCCAAAACAGCTCCCTTAGTGCTAATGTAGGAAAGGCAAGAGAATGTAGGTGTTCAGATATTCTAGAAGCCAAAAATGCAAGGAAAACCTCATTCTGGCTTCTACAGATCCATATTCAGGTGTTGAGTATGAACTGAGTATTTCTAAGTTTCTTGGGAAAAGGAAAAAGAAAACAGTGAGAATGTAAGAAGAGAAATGTAGTGTTAGGTATTTTAAAAAATGTAATACAGTGAAATGTTCAACTGAAATGTTTTCAAAGAAACATTTTTAAATGTAAGAACAACATTTCCATGAACAAATTACATAATATATTTTCATTTCCTATGGAGTTGTTTCCAGTGCTATCTAGGCAGATATGACTTCGACATAAAATTTATCTGATAGTTGAAGTTTTAAATGTAGTCCTTCTGTGTGTATTCCCTGCTGTTTGATAAGGGCTGAGGTCATACTGCAGACAGCTGTATGTTCTCTCTCAAGTACTTACATGTCTGTTTTCACAATATGTCTAGGAACAGAGCAACTTTGAAATTACTGTGTCTATGTCAAAGTTCATTGAACTTGGTGGACAGGTTAAAAAATTATGGACAAGCAGAAGGAAGGGAGAGATAGACATACAATATGATCACTTAAATTTTATTTCTCTAAGAAGTCTCACTGGTAAGGTCAAAACAAAGCAAACGAAAAGCCAATAGCTTGCTGGAGATATCTGAAAAACAGTTAGAACTTTTACAAATCAAAGAGCAATCCAGGATTAACACTTCAAAGTTAATTTTAAGTGAATGGCATAAATTCAAGCCTGTTCATTTTTGTAATAGAAAGAAAGAATATGTTTTAGCAACATACCACTTTTGACAACTTTATAGCACAGATGGCAGGACTGCAGCTTAGGAACATCTACCATCACTGAGAGTTTGGCTTGAAGGGGTGTCCTGGTTTAGGGCAAATTTGGGAGAAAACCTCTAAAGAGGTTCCTCTAGAAAGCAAATTCAAGCAGCTCCTCACACAACTGGTTCGAGAAAATATTTCCTTGGAGAAAAGTGGAAAAAAACTGTTTCTTTAACAGGCAAATCATTCACCCGCACAAAAAAAATGAACAATACTAAACAATAAAACCTCTTGCCGCTCCAAAAGAGATGACAAACTCAGGAAGTCCCTTCGAGGGCTGTGGCTCGGCTCCCCCAGTCCGTTACCCGTCCCTCCCGCGCTGGGAATGCCACGGCCCAGGCCCGGCCCGGCGGGGCTCAGGTGCGAGCTGCCGCTGCTCTTCTGGGTGTTCAGTTCCAAGAAAAAGAAAAACCACAGTCCAGGGAACTTCTCTGCCTCAGCTAGCTAAAAACTAACTAAAAGCAGAGGAGAGCTCTGTCCCGCTGTCTGTCCATCCACAGACAACACAGTCCAGGAGCAGGAATGTGGAGCAGTGAGTGCAGTTTCTGAAAAAAAACTGCGCGCTTCTTCTCTCCCCCTCTTCACTCTCGGAACCAGTCTTAAGGGTGCAAAACTTATTCTGGGCTAAAGAGACGAGTGGGGATACAGGCATGATAAAGTCACCCCAGGACAAGGGGTGAGACAATAATTTTTTCTGGGTTGATAGATTTCTGTTCTAAAGTCTGTTTTCTGACACACTTTCAGATACTTCAGTGTTCCTCTGTCTGTAGTGATGACTCTGGTGTGTTTTAGAGAGAGGGCTCTCCAGCTCCTAACTTGACCTAGTGTATGGCATCTTTCCTCCTAAAGCACTGGTTTTGGTGGGGAAGTAGTGGTTCTGATATGAGCATTAAAGCAGTTCTAGATGGTGAAGTTATTTTGGAGGTGCTTTGGCAAATTTACAGTACTGTTACTTCCTAATTATGACACAGGCCAAACAGACTGCAGATGAAACAAAGTAGTGAATATCTCAATGCCACAGTAATTTTAATTAATTTATATATTTTTAATTCCTTATTTGAATCAAATATTTGTTATTAAAGCAGCTGTTTGAAAGTAGAATTTTATAGAAATGCTCATGGTCATGCATCACAATCTGGATTTGAACTTTGCTTGCGCTATAGGAGATCCAGGCTCAAATTTATGTTTCCCATTATAATGAGGTATCCAAGCGTTTTTAAACTGACAACAGATTTCCATATAATTCTTTCTATCATTATTTGTATCCAAAACACCACATTATAGTTTATCTCTGATCTCAAAATCTTCACAGAACAAAACAGAACTGATATGAGAAAGGAAATGGGGAATGATGATGAATATTTTCAATCACTGCATATAGGTTTTGTGAAAGCATCAGGCACATTAGTGCGGAGAGCTTAGTTTGAAACACTTGAAAAATGCATCAAGTACAATTCATTTTTCTCTGTTAAAACAATCAAACTGTTTAGACCACTGATAACGTATTTGTCTGTCAGTGGCTGCCAACGTGAACAGCTAGTCAAATAAGCCCTGACAAAGCTACATAGAAACATGCAATTCATTGAGCCCAACTGTCTCATTTCAAACATCTTGGGTTTAACTGACTGCAGAGGTGGGTTTCCAGGGAACCATTTTAATTCCTGGTAGATATGCCATAGCAACAGAGATCTCACACACTGTGAAAAACTCAAATTGGATTCATTCAGCTGCTCAAGAGCCAAGTCCTCTGCAACCAACCAGTGGAGATGACAGTCTCATCATTTTAATGGCAGGGATTATTTGGAAGATTGCCAGGAACACCATTTGCCCTAAGCAGCTACAGTATCCAAAAGCTAACTTTAGACATATAGAGCAAAGATATGCTTTTGATATAATGTGGATAGCAAACAAACTATAACACTCACTTAAAATTTCCCATACCTAAAAAAATCTACTTCTGAGCAAGTTCTACGTTTAGATTTGACCTTGCTCCTTTCCCAGCCCTCCCTAACACATACTATGCCTCAGAGGAGCCATCCACACAGAGTATTCATGCAGGGATGTCCAAATGAGCCAAAGTTACCTGTGCTGTTTCTATAATTACCAGTGCTTAAAACAAATTGCCTTTTCTTAGAGTTACACTCACCACTTCTTTGTCCTTCCTCACCTTGATCAGAAGCATGACAAGGATCACACAGTCCATCCTAATGGCAATTTCCAAAGTGTGGTCTGTACAGAATTCAGAAGAACAAAGTTTGTGAATTGTTGTTGGTGTTGGTCTCCATGGGATTCCCCACGGGCTGTGGGTGGATCTCTGCATTCCCCATGGATCCCCCTGGGCTGCAGGGGCACAGCTGCTTCTCCATGGTCTCACCACGGCCTGCAGAGGAATCTCTTCTCACCCCTGGAGCACCTCCTCCCCCTCCTTCTCCACTGACATTGGTGTCTCCGTGTTGTTTCCTTCACATGTTCTCTCTTCTTTGGCTAGAGAACACTGCGCATGCCCAACTTTTTTTTTTTTTTTTATTTCCTTCTTAAATATGTTATCACAGGGGTGCTACCAATGTCTCTAATAGGCCCAGGGTTGGCCGGCAGCATGTCCATCCTCAGAGCCATCAGGGACTGGCTCTGCTGGACGTGGTGGAAGCTTCCAGCAGCTTCTCACAGAAACCACCTCTGTGGCTCCTCCACTACCAAAAACCAGGCTGTGCAAAACCAACATCACAGATCTGAGCAAACTTTTACAGCTAAGTAAAGCTGCTTATCTGCTTATCCTCCCCCTGTCAAGGAGCAGCCATTGGGCTGGCTTGTACAAGTTTTAAACTGTGGTACTATTGCTGATGGCTCAGATGTACTATCAAAGGAAGTGAGAACACAAAACTTCACCATCAGTCAGAACTACTTGTTGCCAAAGCTCAGTGGGAAAATCCAGCCTTTAACCATACTGGGCCCAGGAATACAAGTCTAAAAGCATACACAGAACTGGAAGTAGTGGTCTAGAAGTAAGAATTATAGTATACTTTCAAATTCAGAAACTATTAAGATAAAACAGGCTTAAGGTATCTCCAACAAAAAATAATACTGTGAAATTCAATAACATTAAAAAGACCCTGCAAATTTGTCCATTTTCCCAAAGTAGCTCAAATATAGACCAAAATTGGGCTTATTCCTGTTCCTTTAATAGAACAGTATAGGCCAGAAAGTCATTAGCTGGACACACACAAGCAAAATGCAGTCAAGACCATGCCAATTAGGACTACTGATAATGTCCTCTTAATGAAAAAGTTCTTCTTATGGTGTATCAGAGTTCATACCTGTAGATTTAAAATCATAAGCAGCAACCAGTCATATTTTTTAAAATGTAAAACCAATGCAGTTTTTAAAAAATGTCTGTTTCTAAGACATGAGTCAATTCAAATTAAAATACACATTCTCTAAATAAAAATTGTAAAGTCAGGTACTATTCATTGGGGAAATTGGTCTCCTTTGGCGTTTTTTATCCCATCTGTTTGTGTCAATATTTTGTCTTTCATCTTATGCTTTTCATAGTAGAGACAGGTGCGCTTCCTTATTGATCCATATGCATTCATCATTCAGCACAATGGGGTTCCAGTCAACAATCAAAATTTTGAAGCACTGTTAGACAAATACATCTAGAATAATACATGAAGAGGCAACATTTATGAAAATGAAGGGAAGAGAGAATGAGTAAGATAATTATATAATTGAAAAGCACCACGAAAGGATTGATTTTACGACTATTTGTTAATAATCTTAACAAATTTGCTCAGATTCCATCCACATAACATGCTAAGTCATGGTAAGAAGCTAGAAGAATGGTAAAAGGAACAACCATGTTCTCTGACTTTTTTTTTCATTTACACTACAAGACAAACTTGATAAATGTGATCATGTGTGTCAGGACTTAGAAGAGAAGAAATAGATATTTGAAAAACTAAGCTGCTTTCTTTTACATTGAAAGAATGTTGAACATAATTTGAATACTTCAAGAACAAAGAAGGTAGAAGGAAAATAAACATACAGCAGTGCAAACCTTCAGTAGGTTGTGCAAAGACTATTTCATAGTGTATAATACAAGTAAATTAGAAGAATATTTGGACTGATGTCTTGGTAAAATTGACTGCAAAGTTGCATGGAGATATACCTACTGTATCTGAAATATGAAATAAAATGCTGGATGAGCTAGCTATAGAGCTTATCAACAGCAAATCTTCAGCAACACTTTGTCATACTTCCTCTTTCCTAAATGCCCATTCGCACTGACTGAAAAGCACAGATACAGAAAGGAGATTTAATAACTAAAGAAAGGAGAATTACTTCCAAAATTTTTTTTAAACACGTGACAATTTTATTAGTCTGTTAAATTATGTGTAATCCATATTTAATTTCATAAAGTATTGAAAAGAATTGAACAAATATTGCAGAGATGATAGCAGATAACTGGGTCCTTCCTGCACTAGGGTCAAAAAACTCCTTGCAGTGCTACAGGTTTGGGGCAGAGTGGAGAAGAGTAGAAAGAACAAGCAAAGAATTGGAGAAACATGATGACAGCAAATTTGCAGGTGACACCAAGCTGAGACATGCAGTTGTCACAACAGAAGGAAATGATGCCATCCAGGGGACTTGGACAAGCTTGATAAGTGAGACCCACATGCACCCTAGGAGATTTAACAAGTCCCAAGTCCAGGCTGCTGCACCATAGTTGGGGCAGTCCCAGACATGAGTAGAGATTGAGTAATGAACTCATTGAGATAAGCCCTGTGGTGAAGGATTTGGGAGATTCTGGTGGAGGAAGTTCTGGGCATGACCTGGCAATGTGCAGTCGCAGACCAGAAGGCCAGCTTCTTCCTGGGAGCACCAACAGCAGTGTGGGCAGCACATCAGGGGAGGGGATTCTGCGCCTCTGCTCCGCCCTTGTGAGACCCCACCTGGAGTGCTACATCCAGCTCTGGAGCCCTCCGAAATAGGACAGACATGGATCTCTTAGAGCAGAGGCAAAGGAGTTCACAAAGGTGATCAGAGGGCTGTAGCACCTCTCCTACGAAGACAGACTGAGAAAGTTCTCCTAGAGAACAGAAGCTTGAGGCCATCTCATCACTTAAAGGGAGTTTATGTAAAAGATGGAGAGAAACTTGTTGCACAGGCAGATAGTGACAGGACAAGAGAGAATAGTTGTAAACTAAAAGAGAGATTTAGGATACAGGTTAGATGGAAATTCTTTACTGTGAGGGTGATGAGTCACTGGAGGAGGTAGTGCAGAGAAGTCATGGCTGCGCCATCCCTGGAAGTGTTTAAGGCCAGGTTGGATGTGGCCCTGAGCAAACTGATCTAGTGGGTGGCATTCTTGCCCATGGTGAGGGGTTGGAATTAGAAGATTTTTAAGGTCCCTTCCCAATTCATTCTATTATATGCTTCTATGAATGTTAGCATTGTGCCAGGTAATAGCGAGTTCATATGTGAAAGGCATCAGGTTGAAAAGAAAAGTGAAATAAAAGGTCGAAGAGCTCTCTAGGTGTTCTGGAAGAGAAACATACAATAGAAGTAAATTATGTGAGAAGACAAGCGAACTGAGAAGACCTTGAGTACTATTCCAAAGAGTAAATCCTAGCAAGTGTACGTTATTAGACCAAGAGCTAAAGAAAATTCAGGGGAAAAGGTGTAGAAAATAAGTTTAAGATTAAAAAAAAAAAAAAAAAAAAAAAAAAAAGCTAAGGNAAAAAAAAAAAAAAGACAAGCTAGAGAAGTGAGTTTTTTGTTGGGGTTTTGTTGCTGTTGTTGTCTTGTTTTTACAGACTTGTATTTGCTCATGAGACATTGAAGCAGCACAGAGAACAGGCAAAGTGCAAATCCAAAAGATGAAGTACGTAGTCAGTCATATTAAAGTGCTTGTAAACAAGCTGTCTGGGAACAGTCTGAATACAACTCTACAAATTTATCAGTGCAGTGTAAAACATAAAGACTACAGAAAGGAGAAAAATTCAATTTTAGACAAGATGAGGTCTTCCAAGAGAACTAGACCATTAAAAGATAATGCTCTTTTTAATCAATTTTTTGAAATATCTAAATAGGTTCATTTTAAAGAAAGAAGGGGAAAGTGCTTTATCTTAAATTTTTTTTTTTTTTTAACGACACTATTGACTTTAAAATAGAAGACTAATAAATATAGTCAGTTATGTTAGAAACTTAAAAAGTCCTTTGGAATTGAAAGTGGATAATCATAATACCAATTCTTTGTGATGCTTTGGCACTATGCAGGCATAAATGTTGCATTAGAGACATGGAAAGGTGGACCTGTCATAAGCCAGTGTCTTTTACTCGATCAGCATTGCTGGGCACTTGAAAATACAGACAATTAATTAATTAACTTTCCAAATTCATCAATGCTTTGGTCTAATTTAGATTCACATTAAGATTCTTTTTCTTGTGAAAATCTGTGTGGATTATAACTGTACTCATTCCAATCACAGGAATTTTCCAATTAGGAAAAATCATGACCAGATGATACTGTGAACGTAAGGACTTAATATAGATGTTTGTTACTTACTAGGTTCTCTGATAAAATTGATAACAGCAGTAGGTACAACATTAATATTTTTGAACAGGAAATATCCAGCTGAAATTTTCATATCTTCTAATCCTGAGAATGTCACATCATGTTTTCTGTGAGCTCTGCTCACACACAGTACCCCGCTAAGTATTGTACCCACTCTATATTTCCACCACTGCTCAGAAGTGGAATGATTTTGCCCAGTGTGGCAGAAGACTGATTAAAATCACAGCTCTTATCAAAGCAGTAAATATCTCCAGTACATATCTCCAGATCTTTCTATTCCCTGTAGCTTCTAGCTTCCACTCCTATCTTCCACAGGGAAACTGTCTCACTCTAATTGCAGAACTAATAGTTAAAATTAGAAACATATCTCTGAATACCAATTGTGTTCTTAGCTGCTCAAGCCACAGCTTAGCTGCTACAGTCAGAGCCTGACTTTTCCATTAAAATTGAGGTAGAAAATTGGCATAATAGGAGACAGAAAGAACATTTCCAGTCACAATTTAGTTCAAATGAAAACAAATACAGCAAAATTTTGTAAACAGTAAAAAACACCCAAAAACTCCCTAGGTAATTAGGAATGAAGCAAGACATGCTGACCTCAAGAGCAGTTTTCCCAAGCAAACTGAGAATCAGCAGAATGTTGCCACCCGGTTATAAAATATTTTTATTCTATTTATCCTTAAAATGTCATCATGCAGATTCTTTGAAGGATGGAACATGAAGAAAATAAGTAATGTGTAAGAAGCGCAAACTATTTTCCAATCTTTTCCTATATACTATTTCTGAAAATGTCACTACCATGCTGAGTCTACTAATAGGATCATTAGCTCATCAAATCAGGCTTAGAATCTAAAACTGAGAAGTGAGACACACTCACAAAATATCTCTGAAGAAATAGCTAATTAGGTGGAAGATGACATGGTGTGGGCTCTGAAAAAGGTCAAACTAAAAGCAAGGCTTATAGAGTTGAATCTTAACAACCAAAATATACTTTTGAAATATGAAGAAACAGGAATGCAGTGGGCATTCACAGCTGAAAGCCTCTCACGTGTAAAGTGTACCTGAAGAACCAGATGTGAGACAACACGGGAATTCTCACCCTTGCCCAGTCTATCATACATCTCTCCAGGGGTGCCCTTTTCCACGTTAGAGTTACCTGCCTGGCATACAACCAGCATCAAGCACTGTCTCTGAGGCCCTTTCCCAAACTGTATGATTTTGTGATAACTCTAGTTGCTGTCAAGTGGAGCTAAGTATACAGACTTGAATTTCCTCACTGGAAGTACAAGAATAAAATCAAACAAACCAATCAAAGAAGAAGATGAAGGAAATTTGGGGTAGTTAACAGAAAATGGACATTATACAATCAGACTGGGAAAGTACATACTGTCCTCAGGGTTAATATTCAGGGCTAGAGTTAATCTTACTCTATCCACCTTACCCTGTTTGCAGTCACAAATCATTTCAAATTGACACTGTATCTGTCTCTATACATATTTATATGCATAATAAATTCAAGATAATAATACAGCCATTCACAGAATCGTGAAAATATTTGTTAATGAGGAATGAAATAAAATATTCCAAACATAGGAATTATTTCAGTACAAATGAGATGTGATAGGAGATTCAAGGAGGCCTATTTTTACTCACGATAAAATCGGTAGATAGGGATAGGAACCCAGCAGGAGGAAGGACTCATTTTCCTATTAAAGCAAAGATGCAGAGGATGTACAGGAAGCATTGGATTTTAATTGAGTCCTCAAGGCTAAGATAAGGGAATCGGTGAATGATGGTTCCTGATCTTACCCATATGTGAAAAAGTCAAATGGGGTAAAAAGAGAAAGATAGAAAGTCAGGGATGTCAGTAATACTAGTTTCCATGAGTCATTGAAGTAAAGGACAGAGACCTGTGAGAGGCTGAGAAAAAAAATGTGGACAGAAAGGTTCTTATGGGGCATTTTCAAACTTCCAGAATTTAAGGAAGATATCTTTAACACAAATATTATCTCATTTTATTCTCAGGTTTGTAAGACTTTAGAATTGTATGAGTTGAGCAGGAATCCTAGAAGATACAAGTGAAACTTTCACAGTCAAAAATGTGGACAATAAATTCTTGGAATTGCTAACTGAAGAGGGTAAAAATAATAAGTCAAAGCCTTATATGTTTGATATCACCTACCCATAAGATAGCAGAAGATCCCGTGCTTAATTTAAATTAAATAAAGTCGCAAACAGCTGTAGAGAGCCTAGTGCAACCTAACACATTTCCTCACTTACATGAAGAAATGAGAAGAGACAGGAACATTGTGTGTATAAAAAAGCCAGAAACTGCCAGAAAACTTCCAATTCAATCCCATGCTGACATTAGCAAAAAGCAACAAACCCAAGTAGACAGTATAACAACCAGTTTATGATTGCACCTCCGTTGGAGCAGCTGGTAACAGAGCCACTGCAGTTAGTAGAGAAGCTGGAAAACGTCAAGGATTGAAAAAGGCACAAGCACAATACTTACATGCTGTCACACAAGTGGAAAACTGTGGGTAAATATAAACAAGAATCTGCAAGGAAATGGCAGGGCTTGCAAGCAGTGATTGACCTTGTCATCAAAAGTAGTCATGACTACCTGTGGCAGGTCAGCAGAACTCCCAAAGCAAGCAGGAGATCTACATACATATAAATAACATCTGGCTACATCAATATGATTGTAGGTGATATGGTACACTGGCAAAACAAGCAGCTTAGTAATGCTGTCTGTACTCCTGGAAAGAGAAGTCATTATACTGATATGCAATAAGTAGACTAATAACTGAATATCTGCAGGATAGGCACCTAATTCTGAATCAGTTGCATAGAATATATTTGCTGGACAGGGAGAGTACTTGTAAGATTCATGCCAAAACAGACAACTAAAAACGGCCTTCATACTAACCTACAAATATATATATTCCTTTCCTGAAAAGGAACCTTAAATTTAGTCCTTTTTAAACTGTCCGAAACTCTATGACAGCCTAAGAAAAAATACTTAAGCTTCCTGGAACATATTCAGTTGGCCAAACACAGTAGTCTGGTGCCATCTGAGACTCTTGCAACAATACAATTAATGGAACCTAGACACCTCACCCTGAAGAGATGTAGGTCTTGATTCGGTTGGTCTCACATAAATATCTAACATCATTTGAGGTACACTAGACTATATGGAAGATCTCCTGGCTGCTCACAGATGCAGCAGAGAATCCAGGGGAGTTCCATGTCCTTTTAGAGCTCTGAGGGCTGTACAGGGTCTGGTGGAACATCTCAGGTATCAGCAAATATCGGTCTGTGGGTAACCAAAGCAAACTTACTGAGCACAAAAATCTTACAAATTATAACTGAACTCTGAAGACCTGAAGTTCAGTGTGGTATAATTATGTGTCCAAAACAGATTGGCACCATCCAAATTACCTTTTGTAAATAATGTCTGATCTATGCTATGTTTCAAAACATGCCTGGGAATTATTCAGGTGAGGACTCTTGGAAATAATCTGAAACTACATGAAGGACAATTTGATACTGTGAATGATTAATATCCAATATCTGAGCCACCATCTTCTCTCTGTTTAAAATGCTCATATATGTGTATCTAGAGGCAGACAGATTTATATATTCCAAGGGCTACATCAACTATTTCTCTGTTAACTGTAGCAGGAGATTAAATATTCATTCTCATGAAGATATATGTATACATACTTTGTGAAAAAATAGATTTAAGTATCTTAATAAAAGTCTAATTTCATTGCATAAATCATGTTAGCCCCTCCTATAAGTTTCTAGATGAATTCTTAAAAGAAGAAAAATAAAAAGAAGCAGCAAGCAAAATGCATAATACATTTCCTCAGTTTTGATAAGACGGAACACTGATGGTCATGATTGCATGTCTTCATCATGCAAAAATGCTTCTGAACAACCAAAGAGATGAAGTGGCTTTTTTAGTTGTTTTCAGGGTTTTTTCGTTTGTTTTTGCTTTTTGTTTTTGTTTTTGTTTTTGTTTTTGTTTTTGTTTTTGTTTTTGTTTTTGCTTTTGCTTTTGCTTTTGTTTTTGTTTTAAATAAAAATTATGAACTATTATCAGGTAGAATTTGACAATTTGGCAGAGCATGTGACTTTGGGTGTTTCTCATCACTTAATACCCAATTCATCAGAAAAGGAATGTCAATCAGTTGTCCTTACACGTGAAGTACTAGAAGTGGAGCTGCTGCTTGAGTGTAATTGAAAAGAAAGCTTTTCCAGTAATGTGGAAAAGTTAATCTTTTCTTTGTTGAGCAGAGAGTTCAATACACAAACAAAAAGCAGACACTTTTGAAGGGAAAACTGATTACACTTAAACCTAGAGTACAAACCTTCCAGACAACATATACCAATAAAACCAGATTATATTAATCAAAAAGATGCTTACAATAGCAATTTCCTTTTCTAAGTTTTCACTTTAGAAACTAACATCAAAGGAGTATTTGGAGTTCAAAAAACAACTTCAGCTGCCCATTGACTCTGACAGAGATTACAATATCATCCACTTCTCAATCACAGCAAGTGCTGACGATCTGAAAAGCACACAGCATTCCTTTGTAATGTGAAGCCTATAAAAGAGTTTGATGATATGGAAGACAAATTGTTCTTGGAGATGATTCCTTATTAGCTATCACATAACTGTTTAGAAATGCTGATGATGCAACCTTGAAATTAAAATCACAGGTTTTGTAAAGCTTAAAAATCTGGAGTATTTAGTTAATGTGGTGAATTCAGAGCCAGATTACAATTAAAATGTATTGGAGGATTAGTATATGATAAAACCCACAAAAGTAACAGAGATAAATGAGACTTGAGCATACTCATTTGTTCTAGAGACAGAACACAAACCTATTCTTGAGAATTAAAATGAAAAAATATTGAATACATGGCAGTAACCTTATGAGTCTGCTGTAGCCGCCGGTGACCACACAATTCTGCAGCTCTAGACCATGCATTTACAACATCTGACATCAGAAGAAAGAGGGAAACTTAGGGGGAAAAAAAAGCTTATGCAAACAATTAAAAAGATTTAATTTTATATCATCCCAGCCTAATAGTACCCCAAAGTACATATTCATGTTATTAATTCAATCCCTGTAAAAGTGAGACTCATCTTTTTTAAGTTAGGTGTCTGAAGACTGATTTTAAAGTTAAAGCTAAGTGTCTGAGCTCTATCTTGGAGAGATAAAAATTTATAGTAGATCATTTGTTCCAACTATTTTACGATGGGATGGGCTGACTTCTGATGGCATTTAATTCTTATTTTTCACCATGAAGAGAAGCCTGATGACCTGCTTAGACTAGATGCCTACTGTATAAATGTGGCCAGAAGATGAATTTCATTCTTATGTGTTTGTGAAAGAAGATTAAAAACCTTAAGTTTTATGATGCATTTTCTTGTCTTTCTTATGCAGAAAGAGCAAGAGTACTGTTTTCTTGAAAGCTGCTGCTCTTGGTGGTGCTGCCATATGCTCTCCAAGCATTACGCGGGTGGCTGAAACGCTTGCCCAGGAACCAGGAAACCTGAGCTTAGTCAGACATATCAGGATAGTGTGGAAAACAACAGTTGTTCTGGATCATTGAACCTTTCCCCTCAGACTTTAAACATAGTCTAAACCTCCAGAATTCATGGGCCCAGAAGAATGAGCCATTTCTCATCGTTTTCTTGGAAAGGATTTCTAAAGTCAAAATGTGTAACCTAGGCTTTGACACTGGGACGAGAATCCTCTTTCTCTGATTTCACTAATTGATGGATCACAAACATTAGACTTCTGCATTTGTGTTCTCCTTTTAAAAGGAAGCAATGTTTTTAAAGAGGGCTCTAGAAAACTTTAACATTTAGATGAGCAGTGCTAATATTTCAGGGAATTTGCACGTGTCTGTGATGATAGAAAAGAGCTTCTTCAAGTGGTGAATCTCTGTTCAGGCAGGTAGAGTGCAAAAGTGCTGCACTGGGGTTGTTGGGAAGCTTTCTGTTTGGTGAAATGATAGAGAGTAATAACAAAGAGAAAAGTAATCTTATTTCTCTAAGCTGAATATGTGAGATGAAGGTGAAGAGCAAAATGTGCATATTGCAGGAAGAAGAAACCTCTCACTTCAAGTGTACAGCACTCAGCTTTACTTCATATATGTGAAGTACACCAGCTAAATGCAAATTATTTGGCTAAAAGTAAAAATCGTCAGTTAATTTTGTCAGGAAAGTAAAAAAACCCAAACCGACAAAACCAACAAAAGAAACAATCAACCAACCAGCAGCCAAAATCAACCAAAAAACCCCAAAAACCAGAAATCACTCAGACATTTATTAGAGAAACACTGTGTGCATCAAGAGAAGTGTATCAATCTGAAATGCATTTTCAAAGGGCAAAAAAGTATTTCTTTCTGTTTTGGTGGCAGAGGAGTGTCAGTTCCACTGACCTGAACTACTTAAGCCATGTTTAACATTCATTTGTGACTCCTCAATTCTTACAAAACTTTAGCCTTAGGGTGGATCCACCTGTAAGTCTGGATTTTCATTGAAAAGGAATACAAATGAAATAAGTTTGATGTAGATAGGACAGCAAGGAACCACGGCACAATTTTTGTTATCTGTATTCCTAGTGAATATCACAATAAATTTCAGCAGTCAGAAAGAAAGATACCCCTCAGAAATGGCTATGAGATTTAGTTCCATATATGAAAAGAGGAGAGGGGAGGAGGAGGGGGAGGAGGAGGAGGAGGAGGTGGAGGAGAAGGAGAAGGAGAAGGAGAAGGAGAAGGAGAAGGAGAAGGAGAAGGAGAAGGAGAAGGAGAAGGAGAAGGAGAAGGAGAAGGAGAAGGAGAAGGAGAAGGAGAAGGAGAAGGAGAAGGAGAAGGAGAAGGAGAAGGAGAAGGAGAAGGAGAAGGAGAAGGAGAAGGAGAAGGAGAAGGAGAAGGAGAAGGAGAAGGAGAAGGAGAAGGAGAAGGAGAAGGAGAAGGAGAAGGAGAAGGAGAAGGAGAAGGAGAAGGAGAAGGAGAAGGAGAAGGAGAAGGAGAAGGAGAAGGAGAAGGAGAAGGAGAAGGAGAAGGAGAAGGAGAAGGAGAAGGAGAAGGAGAAGGAGAAGGAGAAGGAGAAGGAGAAGGAGAAGGAGAAGGAGAAGGAGAAGGAGAAGGAGAAGGAGAAGGAGAAGGAGAAGGAGAAGGAGAAGGAGAAGGAGAAGGAGAAGGAGAAGGAGAAGGAGAAGGAGAAGGAGAAGGAGAAGGAGAAGGAGAAGGAGAAGGAGAAGGAGAAGGAGAAGGAGAAGGAGAAGGAGAAGGAGAAGGAGAAGGAGAAGGAGAAGGAGAAGGAGAAGGAGAAGGAGAAGGAGAAGGAGAAGGAGAAGGAGAAGGAGAAGGAGAAGGAGAAAAGAGAAAAAGAGAAAAGAGGATAAAAAGAGAAAAGAGAAAAGAGTCCCTCTGCTTCTCCATCTTCTCAGGATTAGAAGCAATATCTTCAAGCTTGAGGGAAAAAAAAAACAGTTTAGAAAGTATGGCAAGTACAAGTTTAACTGTATAGCTATAGAATTTGCTACAGAAACAGAATGCAAAACCTGGCTTGCCTTTCATCAACAAAAGTTCCTGGAGGAATGTTTCAATTAAATAGCAATAGAAAGATTTTCTTAGTGTTTTGCCCTTTGCCGAAAGCATATTATCTGTGTCAAAATAACATTGAAGATAAAACATGATAACTTTAAAAGTAACTTTTGAATCTAGGTTTGAGAAAATTCTTAAGCCTTCAGTCCAGTGTCAGCAAATAAAAGCAGTACAAAATCTAGAGTAACATTTGTGAATTCAGTGTGTTTTAGAAAGAGGGATAGAACACAACAATACTGAATGTCTCAAATTACAGAAGGATTATGTTCAGGTTGAGTACCACCTTTTAATTTGTTCAGTTAATTGGAATTACCGTATTAAAGTTCTTTCCAAAATTTAGGAATCTTAACAGTAGAAATCCACAATTACAGTAATACAAAGGAAGAACCATATTACTCCTTTCATATCCACAAAGTCCTTGGCCTGGCAGAGCAAATGAGCAGCAGATGCTAAAGATAAATCTTGGGCAAAGTGACAAGGAATGAGTGTTCAAAATGTCTTTCTATAATTCAATTCACAAGCTGAAATTTACATATTCATTTAAATCTATGGTCGTACCATGCACAGAATGTTGGGATAGCTAATTCTATTTAAGGGATCTTATAGTATCTTAACAAAATCTGTGGTGTGAAAACAGCCTAGCCTGCACATGTCATTTCAAGATAAACACATTCTAAACCAGGAAATCAACATGTCAGATGAATTTATTAACTAAACAATTTAACAAAACCAAAGTATCTTTTTCAGTGTCAAAGGCAAATTATTTCTAGTTCCATATCCAGCCAGCTAACCAAATTTCCGTCCATCTCAGTTCCTCAGAATAGCAAATTAGTGTGAGAGGACAGGCCCTTGCACTGGAAATCAGTCATCAGTATAGAGGATAAATACTGAAATTAACCTAACTCAGGCCAACCAGCACTTTCAAATAACAGGTGTATTTAAGAAGGCAGCCTGGGCCAAGAATCATTCTCATTAGGCACATTGCACGTGGCCACCCTATTTCAGAGGCTAAGAGAGATTAGTAAAATGAATGTGCTATGATTTTGCCATTTGGCTTTAAGGCCAGAAAGAAAACCTTGGCACTGCTTTGTAATTAAAATAAACATAGCCACAAACCATAGCATTTTCTATTTATATTCCCACTGTTTGCACCACTGCAAAAACATCACCCTATACGACGTTTTAGCAAAAGACTATTCACCTTATTATGTGTAGACTATAGAGTAGCTCCATGTTGGAGGAGTGAGGTTTGAAAACTTTCAAGGAACCCTGATGAGTGAAAATATATGGCATGTGTCATATCTTCTTGACCTCAATATCCAATTATTTCAGAAAGGAAAGAAATCTGTTATGAAAGTTATTTGCGCATTATAAATGGTGGGCTTGAATCTGATCTAACACAGAGAAGGTTTTCATAGTAGTCTCTCTTAAGAGACATAGTCAAGTGATTGGAGTGTAAAAGTACGCAAAGATTGAATATATGTATATATGGAAAATTCAAAACCAGTCTTAAAATTATTACATGGCTCTTCAGAGAGTAAACAACTCCATCTATTCTGTCTTTCAAAGATCCAAAGATTTAAGAGATGATAGAAGAGTGTACTTCATTATATGGCCTGGGAGCACACAATAAATATCCTTACGTATTTTTGACTGAAATGGTAAAAAGCCATTAAATTGCCTTGATTTCCTCAGACCCAAAAGAACGATAAACTAGTATTTGTATATCATGGAAAAATAGTCTTGTGGGAATGCAAGCAGATTTGCCTCAAGATATGAATTTAAAGTTCAGAGCTAAAGCAGTTTGTAGGTTTTAATTAGTCTTTTCTGAGACAAATCAATGCATGAACTTCTGCTGGTAAGAGGAAATCCTTTTTGAGAGCACACATTTCTCCCCCTTACTTATTAACATCAAGAGAGCAAAAGAGAGAACAAGACACTAGGAAGCAAGGTTGTGTGAGTCCTGACTCTGAGACAAAAACTATGGCTGAAAATAGTGCTAGGCCACTGCAGACAAAATAGTGGAGAAAAAAAAAAACACCAAAAAGCCAACAAACCAACCAACCAACCAACTCCCCCTCACAAACAAAACAATCTAAAACCTAAAAACAAACAAAAAACCACACACACAAAACCAAACCAAACCAAACAAACAAAACAAACAAAAACAAGCAAACAAACAAAAAAAGGTAACAACTACAACCCCTTCTCCCCCAAACCAACCAAACAAAAAACCTTCAAAGTAATCACCTTGCCATTAGAAAAATAATAGCAGTAAGAAAAAATAACATAGTAATTGAAAAGTCATGAAAGTTTTTAACACAATATTAACTAAGCCACGGAAGCACAGTGCCACTCAGAGAACCTGATGAAATTTTCACCTCTGCCAAGAAAAGTGAAAGGAGTTCTGGAGATGCTACTTATGTTTTTATATCCTTAGGAAGAAATCTGATTTCTTTCTAAATTTTAAATAAAATTCATTTTTTTTATCCCCTAGAGTCCCCAAATCCATTTTGTAGTGTTATCTCAGTTGGTTCTCTCCCATCCCCTATTCATATGCTATATCATTCTCATTTGAGAATAGCATTTTGCACTTGTTCCTACCAAATGGTGCAATTTTTTTCTGAGAGTTCTCTCTCCTGTATTAAGATAATTTTGGGCTTTATTTGCATATCCCAATATAGTGACATTCCCTTTGACCTCAGTTACTGACAGATTTAATACATCTACTCTTTATTCTAATGTTTATTCATAAAAATACTGATGAGTTCCACTCAAGATATATCTTGGCAGGGACTATTTTGGTGCAACCTAATGTTCTGCATATGAACTATTGAAAACTGTTCTTTATATTCAGCTTTCAAACATCTTTGCATTGATGCTACACTAATATTATGCAAATGATGTTTCCATATCAAACTTTTAAGAATGCTGCATGATAGAAAACAAACCAAGACCAGTCCAAAAAATGAAGATAAATGGCAATGGAATCATATGAAAATGTTAGCATGACTGCCTCTCCTCTTCCCATAAAGTCTGTTACCCTGCTATGAAAAAATAAAAACTAGATTGCTTTGATACAAATTACACTGGCTGTTATTCACCATTTTGTTATTATCCAGGTACCTACAAATTGTCTGATTATCCTTGTGCAGTATTTTTCTAGGAAATTAATAAAGCTGATTGACTGATCTCCACTTCTGCAGTTCTTCTTTATGTCCTTTTTAAACATGGATATTCTATTTGCTTTTTTTCCAAACCTTACAGGATCTAACAAAATTCCATGGGCTTCCAATACTAACTGCTCAGAGGTCTGAAATTCCATCACCATCTCCTTCTGTCATGCAATTGTTGTCTCAGAAATGTAAACAAACAGTAAGGTCATGTCAGGCAAACTAAAGTTTAGACAGATGGACACTATGAACTCAGAGCATTATCTTCATGTAGAGAAAGGAAAGAGAAAAAATAAGAGCTTTTAATCAGATTCAGGCATTTAGGTTATACCTTGAAGGACATTTCTCGTGCATCCCTCAGACAATTTTTGTGGAGTTTTTTGCAATTTGTAAATTACAAAGACAATAAGAAGACTGACTGCTCCCGCTATTTTGGCATGATAGTGTGGGAAGATCCAGGAAAGAGTAACACTGGATGTTTTATTATATGGATTGAAGGAACTCTTAAACTAACTCAACAAGAAGAAAGGAGAAAGCCAGGAATGTTGGACCTAACACCAACAACAAAATCTGCAAACTGGAACAGAGGTGCAATTTGTTTAACATATATTTGACTGGGGAGTTTCAAGCAAGGGAGTTTCAAGCAAGAGAGTTTCCAAAGTGAATTTTTATAAATATATACACATATATATATAGTTGCATACATACTTTTACATGTTTTTTATATCACATTACTTATCTTATAAATAACACAAAATATGTTAAAGTTCATGAAGAAGAGAGATTCGAAAAACAGGCAAAGTCCTTAGTGTAGACTTATCTTTGTTTCGTATTGACTTATTTTTGTTTACTATTTTGAAAAGAGTGGAAAACTTGCAAATACTTGGAGTCCTATCATTATTGTAATCTTAACCAGTAGATTGTTTGCAATGTTAGAAGAATTTGAACCAAATTTGAATCCTAATGAGATAAATTTTTCCATTGTATGACATTGAATATTTCCCAGTATGTAAGAAAAGTTCGAAATATAGTCTATGTGAATCTTTAAGTAGATTATATTTCATGACAATTTTTATTTGATTTCCAGAGGGGTTTTAGTATTAATTTTATTTTACAATTAGAAATAAATATCACAATCACCAGAAGAAGACAGTTCAAATTAAACTAAACAAAGAATGCAATTGAAACATTTACAGTTCAATTTTTATGATACATTATTGCCATATTCTTGTTAAAATCCTTGGGATAACTTAAGAGACCTCCTTAAGAATAAAGGTCATTAAGCAAGCTAATATATTTTTGAATGTGCTACATAAGGTGACACACTAACAGGAACTCACAGAACAAAACCTTACAATAAAGAACCAGAAAAACTTTTAACCTTGAAAATGTCTTCATTGCACATTATAAGGAAAATTTCAGTCCATCATTCTTTAATATTCAAGCTAAGCAAAAAGATCATTAGAAATGTATTGAAGATCTTAGGTCACACCTGGCTGCAAAGTGAATGCTTAGGCAACTTATGAGCCTTGTAATGGAATGAGCAGAGGAGAGAAAGCTGGTTATAATTTGGATTTGTTTTTCTGTTTCTCTATATTAGAGCTGTGAATTAAACGAATACAGTTCCTAATATCCAAACTTGTCAACATCCCCACAGCCCTCTGTGTATTCTGAGGTGAAGTGGGTCGTAAGAATAGTCTTTTCTATGTAATCAGATATTTCCTTTGAAAAGAGCTATAAATATGTTACAAATTTTTATGTGACTTTGTTGTGTTCTTTGGGAGATGATAAGCCTGTAATTTCTGACTTCTTTTCAGTGTGATGTGTCTGAGAATGTGACAGTAAAAGGGGGTCTGTAACATTAGGGCAAGCATGTCCATATAGAGGCACTTAATGATTATTACAATCTCCTTTACTCTTTTCTCTTATCCCTCTATGTTGCTTTTACTCATGTTTCCTCTTTTTCTCATCTTGTTCAGAAAATAAGGAGTTCCTCAGCTTGCTGAGACCAAGTGCAGCACTCAAAAGAAAACTGGTTTGATAGGGTGCAGCTTTTGACAGAACAAAAGGTAAATCGGTGTCCTTCAAGAAACTTGTAAAATGTGGACAATCTTGGTAAGTAAAATTCTGGGAAAAGAATGAGTAAGGGTCAGTTCTGGAGTCACCAAGATTTTTTTTTTTTCTGTTTCTATACAGGAAGTTAGAAAAGTTGGCTGGTTAACAGAACCAGATGTCTTGAGCATAATTGCCATTAATGCAGTTCTTGCCTTGATGTGCTTACTAATGGCCCTTGTACTGTCTCACTGCACTGCCAGCTCCAAAGGCTCCAAAATAACTAATTTTTCCAGTTTGCTTTTCCTTTGGAGGAAGACTTTGGGTTTGGGGAAACAATGAAGTTTTATCTTCCCCTCGTTATGATCCTGATGATCCTGTGTGTAGGAGTTTGATTGGGTGAATTAAAGCTTGGCTAATCATCCCAAAGGCAGGAAGGTATTCATATCACCCCATTCACTGTGAAATTTCCCTCTTCTCAAGTTTTCGTGAACTCACCAACGTCACCCCTGCTCTAGGCCTGCCAATGACACATTCCCTGCACTCACGTGAGGAACTCCCACCTGTACATAACATTTCCCTCCTATCAGCTCCAAATGATGACTAGTTCTCACCACTCCCCCTTTTCTCATTTCTCAGTCCTGGGAAACAATGCCAAGAGTGACAACTGCTTTTTTTTTCCCCAGACTGAATTATCAGTGATTGAAAGTAAAGGGAGGCGTAGAAGACAACAGCACCTCTATGGAAGTAATCATATCTGCCAAAGATCACAGTGGGAAAACGCTGATCTGAAAGCAGCTGGTTCATAACTTCAGAAAATCTGAGAAAAGATTGGTAAAATTTAGCTAAACTTCCAACAAGGAGCCTAGCAAAGCAGGAGAACTCTGCTCTAAAGGCACTTCATGCAGGAAATGTTAAAATTTTACTTAAGACATTAAATGGTTATAGTGTAATACTTGCAGTGTTGAAGGAGGACAAAACTGAACTGAGTTTGAACACATAGGAGCACACACACATATATGTGCATACATACATTTGCTTAGCTGATAATTGTGGCTCTGATGTTCCTTCTCTAAATTATTCCTAGTCTCAGTCTTATTGCTGAATTAGAATAAAAGTAAACTTTAAGACACAGGGTCCCCAGGTGAATTAGCTATGAAGTTGTCCATGCAGTCTTTAATGCAAAATGTTTCCGCTTCTGAGAAGCAGAGAATTAAATGAATGAAAAAATTCTTTCAATAATATGAAAATGACATTAAAAACTTAGAAAGACCTTGAGCAACTAAAATACTTAAATATTATCTGATCACGGGAAAAGGGATAAAATGCTGAATTCTATTTAGACGTTTATGTGGGTGGCAGAAACTTTATTCTGTTTCTATTTGTTAAAACAACATATTTACATCGCTATGTAATTAGTGTTCTCCCTTGGGATATTTTGAGTAGGTTATTTGGATCAACTAAACATATCCTTTACAGAATTAAAGGGATTCTTTTGCCACTAAAACTAATGGGGAAATCTCTCTATTAGGAATCTCTATTATTAGGAAGAAACTTTTGATCTTTAACTCTGTAAGCTTTTGTGCCAATCTAGAACAATTTACTCTCCTAAGCAGCCTTCAGTAAGTACTAACTTGCAGAAAGACGTTATTTTTATTTTCTTGTAAGGCAATATACTTTCTGGAAAAAATACCTTATTTGAGGGGAGAAAGGACCTACAGTAAATCCATTCTTATTGTAGTTTAACTTTAGCAAAGTGAAATTCATGGCTTTGAAATAAGTTTTGAGAACTTCTAAATCTTTCTTTTGACATTATATGATAAAAATTTCTAAAATGAAGGTCTTTAGGAATCAATGTGCTATTTAAATTTTTTGCTTTGCTTTAAACCTCAGATGACTAACATAACTGGCTGTCTGACTACAAAGAATTATCATGGCTTACATATTTTAGAACATATTTTTGGGCCAAGCTGTAGAAGAACTGAAAAAACACCCTTCATTTTCAGCCATTAAAATTCAGTGTCTTTCTGGATGTGGTAAAGATTGATGTCTAGTGAAATAATTATCCTGTACTGAAAGTCAGATTACAGTATAGAAGTGAAGAATGCAAGGCTTTGGCTAAAATCCAGTCCCAGCTTCAGGTTTCCACTGAATTAATGTGTTAGATGATTTTTTTCAGTCTCCTCTCTGGATGTACAACTAAGCAGTGGTTTATCTCCAGTTTGCAGAAAAAATATAAGAATCTTTATTAGTTGTAAAAATAAAAATGCCAAATAGAGTTTCATCTAAGGTTTCCAAGCACTGATGAGATCACTCAGATCAGGAAGGAATAGATGTGATAAATGTTGGGCAACACATTTTCTTTGACAGCAGCATATGTATTGGTTCTTTGGGTCAAGCTGAAGCAGTTCCTTTTGTTGTGGAGCCTGAAGGTTGCTGGTTCAGTGCCTCTTGTGAGTGTATGAGGTGGCTGGAGGGGAAGATCTGGAGCCCATACTGATTCTGTGCTCACAACATATTCTAGGAAAGGGAGCAAGAATATATACTTATATATATACACACACCCAATATCTATCTGTCTGTCTTTTATTATCTGGAATATTAAACAGTATCTTTTGTTAATATTAATCCTCTGACTGTTCCTCACATGTGGACTATGCCTTGACACTATAATAGTGTTTGAGCACTTTTCAGCTCATCTTTGCTATTGTTACTGTATTTTAAAAATAATTGTGCATATAATTACCCAGTTTTGCTCTTTTCTTCCTACATGATTATGCTATTATAAAATCCAATAAAAAATGGGTGAACTGAAAAGGAAAGAGAAACCAATTTAAATTAAATTTCTAAATCAGATTTCTAATACTGATAGATTACCTTTTTTTAAAATATAACTCTCAACAAAAGAAACAGTAAAAATGCAAATATTGTTTCTCTTTATAATGAGATTTCTTTGCACACTAGTTCTTTGCCTAACCCTGTAGCTGCCATAGGCATTGCAGTAGCTTGCTTGCAATTCTTCTTTCTTTCTTATTGCTTTCTTTATTAAGCAATACTAAATGCTTTTGAATATTTAATGTTAAAATAGCTATATTATTTGCCTCATTGGATTTCAATAGAATAAGTCATTTATTTCACGTGGTAATGATTTGCCATTTTACAAGACTAATTTCCAAAGTTCTCAAAGTACTTTATATCAGTAAATTTAATATCTTTTCTATCTTTCCATCTTCATTAAGCACTATTAATTTACTGTATGCATTAGGTAAACGAGCAACAAAGCCACCTGAAGCCATACAAGACAGAGAAAGGGTATGCTTATGTTAGGAAGTAATTCAAGGGTGTGCTTCAGATAAATTTACTCTGGCCCCTTGATCCAAGCATACCCTCTGGATATTTCAAAGCTTTCTCAGTGACTGGATATTATTTCTTCCCCTCTGTTCTCCATTAGGGGACAGCAAACTTTATTCACCCATGTGGACAGAAATTTCTCATTTATTGCCTTCTGGCAGAAGTCTGCTTCCTATGTACCAAAATCATTTTGCAAACGAAATCAAAGCAAAGAAAATGCAGAAAGTTAAAATACCTCAAAACTGTGCATCCACTCTGAAGCAGATCTCTAATGTTGGTTTGGAAGCAGCTAGAAGACATATGCAAACCAGAACAGAATTAAAGTACACCTGTCTAAAGCTCAGACAGAACCCAGTGATTTCCAGCTTTCAATTAGTGAATAGCAATGCAACAATGGGGAATAGGCTGTGATTACAGGTTAAAATTACAATGAATTAGGCAGTGAAATAAACTTCTAATGCAACTGAAGTGTTTTGAAGTTACCAGTGAGCATCTCTGATCTTTATACTTCTGTAAAACAAAAAAAAAAAATCCCAACACTTTTGCAGCAAAGTGCCCAACTGATATTTGTATGAATCATCTACTATTGCCTCTTTTCTCCTTAATCTTTTTATTACTGGTCTGTCCTCAACTTGAACTTCTTTAAATAGGATCTTCGCCTGTCCTTCCTGAAAGCAAAGCACTTAACACATACAGTGTGCTACCATAAAGAAAATAACAAAATAGATGACATTTTGGATCTAGAGGCAGATATGGCTCTTGCCATTCATTCCACAGCCTGATTTATCGCTGCAATCTTTGTATTGCACAATGCCATCAAGGTGATTTTTTTTATACAGAGGTGGCGGAGAACTTTCAGAAAGGACTTTCATTAATAATTGAATCAAGATTGGTTTGCTGTATTGCATAAGGTCAGATGATTTTTTAACATATGGACAGCAGCTGAAGAGGGGAAGCATTTTCTGTGTAAATAACTATAACTCCCTTGTTGCCTTCCAACTATGAAAGTTTCTGTCACCTACTTAGTAAACAGAAGCAGTTCCATGGTATTAAGATGACCTGGCCACACCATAAATGCCAGTTAGAGGAAGCAGTCAATTTCCAGTTAGTCCACTGTCTGAAAATGATTTATCCAACTTTGTGATGAACATAAGGAAGTTTCAAGCAACAATTGCTTAACAGAAGGAAAAGGAGATTTATCTCAACTGAATAGGTAGGAAGAATTCAGTCAGCTCTTAACATATTATTTGCAATCTAATTTGTTTTTCAAAGAAGTAATGTTTATTTAACACAGTAGCATTTTATTACATGCAGTGCTAATGGAGGTTAAATAAAAGACACAAGGGCAACAAAATCCCTCACTTACTTTCACACAAGGACAAAACTGCTATGTGAAAGAAATGCAGATTAATTTCTCAATTCTCATAGCACTTTTTGACACCACTAGCTATGGGTTACCTCTTAAGGGTTTGAAGATTTTACTAGGGCTGACTGATTTGGATTTGGATAGGTTTAAATCATACTTGTCAGTGTGCTATTAATTTTTAACCACAGTCATTTTTCCCTAGACCTGTTAATATGCTAGGCAGTCCCAGGAAGCATAAAACTTTGACCCATGCTCTTCAGTATTTGCATACAGCACTTTCTGAAGGTTCTTTATTCTGTAATCAAAATTCTATCTCCTCAACAGAATATAGATATGGGAATCCACAGACCCAGGTAAAAGGCCCTTCAGACTGGCCATATGATTATCAGACATACATTCTTTTATGCTAACTTGTCCTTTCCTCTACAATTTCGATGAAAGACAACTTCAGCTCACTACTAAACTTCGCAGACAACACTCTTTCTCTGGAGGTGCAGTGTGGTGGAATATGGTTTTTCCTTGCAACCCACCAATTATTTTCATGTCTTTTCTGGACCTTGAGATCTCTTTGGGAGACAGGTTAGTCAGCAATAAAGTAAGGCTAAGATTACTGTTGCCTCAGCACAACAAAAACTTTGTTTGAAGCTTTACCTGTTTGGGAATGAATGCAGCCCCACCTTTTCATTATTTCAAAACAGATCACTACACAACCTCAAACTGCCTCAAGTTTTCAAGCTGAGACAACGTTGAAAAAATAATAGAAGTATTTCATTACCATTGGTCTAACATTGAATTTAATTTTTAAAAGCTTGGTAAAATATACTTGCAGGCTTCAAAACTGGCAGACTTTCATTTGAAAACTCCTGCATCTATATGATCTTCTCCAGAAACACAAAATTTTATTCCCTGCAGCTAATCAGTGCTACAAGGTCCGTTGAAGACACCTGTTCTGAGCTCTGCAAAGAGTTGGTCAGTTTAAGAGCTCAGCTCTAACACCTCTGTTGGAAGGAGAATTCTTTATTACTTGAGGGGACTTCAGTGAATTTTTGGTGGTCTGACCTTGGCTGGACACCAAGTGCCTACCTAGACACTTGTCTTTGGACAGGAGAAGAAAAATACAATGAAAAACATGTGGGTCAAGATAATGACAAGGAGATTATTCATCAATTATTGTCAAGGGCAAAACAGTGTAAACTCAGGGAAAGTAATTTTTTGTCACTCAAAGTAAGATAATGAGAAATAAAAACTACCCCTTTTTCTTCAACTTCAGTCCCAACTTCTCTGCCTACTCCCCCAGAGGAGAAAGGAGATGACATTTGGAGATCCAGTGTTTGTCTTCCCAAATCACCATATGTTGGAGCCCAGCTTTCCTGGGATTGGTTGAACACTTGCCTGACCATAGGAAGGGGTGAATTAATTCCTTGTTTTCTTTGCTTGTACCGAACTTTTGTTTTATCAATAAAACTGTCTTTGTCTTAATGCACAAGTTCTCACTTTTATCATCCCCTCCCCCATCCCACCAGGAGTGAGGGAGTAAGAGGCTCTGTGGGGCTGTCTTTCTGACCAGGATAAAACACTGAAAATCTACTGCACTGTAAACCTCCCCAGAGAGCAAGGGAATCTCTTCTCTGGTGCCTGGAGAACCTCCTCCTACTTCTGGACTTGGTTTCGGGAGGGCTGTTCCACATATTCTCACTCCTCTCTCAGGCTGCAGTTGCTACTCTGCAGCTCTTTCCTCCTCCTTAAACTCGATATCCCAAAGGTGCTACCACCTGATGGTCACTGATGGGTCTGACCTTGGCCAGCAGCAGGTACATCTCGGAGCTGGCTGGCATTGGCTCTGCCAGGTCTGTGGGAAGCTTCTGACGCCTTCCTGGAGAAGTCACCCCTGTAGCTCCCCCAGTACCAAAACCTTGCCACACAAGCCCAAGAGAGCCCTGCATCTGCATTTGTCAGATTTGCAGAAGAGAGGCACAAGTGCTGGTGAAATAGCTGCAACCCTGGACATATCACTGTACACACCCAGTCGAGACTGGTAGGGGTAAACTGCAGCCTCAAGCAAGACCTGTGCCATTAATTTTTCATAGTCACTTGGGAAATTATTATAGAAAATGAAAGCAAGAAAGATTCCTGCATGGGAACTTTATTTCATCTGTAGAACTAAACATTTATCCTGGGATATCTGATCAGCATTTAGACTCTCTATTTGCCTTCCTGTTACCACTGCCCTCAGTTTTTCCTTTCCCCTGTAAGGTCTTTGCTCTGGCAAAGAAATGCAATCAGAGAGCAAAAGAACTATGAAGAATTTAAAGAAATAAGTTTTTTAGACAGTGTCAATAATACCCTTACCACTCAGATGATTGTTTGATTTTATATTTTTTAGAAATCTCTAAAAGATTCTGTATAATTCCCCTGCAGTCTGACCTAATCCTTGGCCCTATTGTACATTTTTTTTCCTTTTCTTGAACTTTTGAAAACTATCAGTAACTTTTCTCTTTGTTAAAATTAGATTTCTTTTTTTAATTGAATAACTTAAGTCCTTAATATTCTCTTTTCCATACTAAACACTTCATTTTCTAAATAACTTTCTAGACAATATTTTCATACATTCTGGGCACTCTTTTACTTAAAAAAAAAAAAAAAAAAAGGAAAATGGATTCAAAAAGTTAGTTTTTCCATTATTTTACGTAATTTTTTTAACTTACTTTCACTGCCTACTTTATTCTTTATCTCTTTTATTTATTATTTTATGAATTCCTATATAGATTGGGCTTGAACCCTATTTCATACTTTATATCTCATATATTTGAAACATAATATATTACAAAATAAAGGAGTTACCTATTTCACTTCTAAGCACCAAACACATCCAAATAGTTATTTACATGAGTAATAATCAAAATTATCCATACAAGATATTACTTCAACCTTAAAAAAGTCACCCTTATTTTTCCTAGTACCATAATTATAAGGTTCCATGTTATTACCTTTTCAATTAAAATTTAATATTTTGCCACCCAAATTTATATTATTCATTACCGAAGGTTCTATTTTTACAAAATTCTCAGTGGTTCTTTGATATCCGTTCCTCAAAGCTTCCTATTGTTAAAATTAGAGAAATTTGCTTTCATTTCTTTCATTCTTTTATTTTTTTTGTTGCTTTTTTTTTTTTTTTTTGAAAATTCTGCAAAAGGGTGCAAGAACCCTCTTACTATATCTGTACAGTATATAGAAGAAGAAGCATTAATCCCACTTGAGGATTAATCCCTCTATTGCTGTGTTGCCAGGCACAAAAATTTTAGCTATAAAATCTCCAATAAAATTATTTTTCTTGCTACTGTCTGTAATATCTATTTCAGGGAAGAAAAAGGAAAACAAAATCCAACAAAAAATAAAGGTAACTTGGTAACATGTCCTATCACTAGTCAAAAATCAAAAGATTTATTCTGATAGAAGACAAATGGTTTGGGGAAGTAAAAAATGCATATGAAATATGGCTTGAAAGCTCTCCTGTGAGAGGCTAAAGAGGACACAAAGCTCTTTAAGTGTGTGGGAGAGCACTTTCTGTGCCATTAGTGCTTGATTAGATATTATAACGGATAATGTAAGATAAAATTAGGCTCTGACAAGAAGCAATTGAACCCTGAGTTTTGACAGTTGTCTCTTGGACACCTTACCACTTTTATCCTTAGGGCCTCTTAGATGACATATAAGGATTTTGTTCCAGTGGATAACTGTCACAAGTGCATAGTGAAATGTTATGCCTTTTTCCAAAGATGCACAGGTTAGCCCTAAGCACTGCCATAGGGGAGCATTTTGGGGGGCCTGATTTTGTATGCTGTCCAGTACAGCAACTGTGGTCTTTGCTGGGCTGTAGGAAAAATACAAAGGTCGTAATATCAAGAGTCTGAAAAGATTGGCCTTCAAATCTTGCCTGCTTGATTGGTAGACAGTTTTAAACTTTCTAGCATAGATTAGAAAGAATAGCTGTTGGGTTAGTATTGTCTTTTATGGCAATCATTTTTTTTGTTTGACTTATATCAATGTCAAGAGTCAAGCAGTGTCTCATCATGAAGTGTTTTAAAAAACCAAAGAGGATTCACTTCAGAGTTTAAAAGGAAAAAAATACTTTTGGGATGAGACTAAACATGATGCTTTTGTGGGAAGTAGAAATTTACCATGTTACCTGGAAAATGTGAAAGTCATGGCTTTGGCTGCAGTCTGAAGTGAACTTTCACTCAGGGGTATCTCCCGACAGTGACATTCTGCCTGCGACAATCACTCCCAAATTACAGTAAAGTTGGAGGAGTCTCTTTCTCTAGTGATATATTCAGCTACCAGGTGTTCTGAAACAAATGGATCAAAGATGGCTCGAGTGTTAACCGGAATCTTGTGTGTCAGCTGTGCTTAGTTTTCATACTTTCACACTCGGAGTCCAGAAGGTGTCTAAAAGAATAGATTGGTCTGGGACATTATCTTTATCTGTCCAAAACAGCTTGGTATGAAAAGTTTGAATTTCAAAAAATGAACTGACTTGATGATATCACTGTCATTTGGGAGGTTTAAATATCATTAACATCACTGTGTTAACTCAAAATCCCAGGAAAATTTCAGTCTCATGTAAGGTTAAATTTCACTTAAGGCTAAATTTAATCTCCGTCTACACACAATTGTTGAATTTTTCTGTCATCATAAAACAAAGGAAAACTATATAAAAATTGGTGCAATAATGAATTGTTTCTAAATTGCGCATTTCAAGGACAAGGGTTTATCTGACTTCTTTGCTTTATAATGGCAAGAGGAAAATTTTTACTGTAACAAGACACCCAGTAGTTTATTATTGCAAGGACTATTATCTTAAAGGGGTTCAGAATATTTTGGTGGTTGTTTTTTTTTTTCTATTTTACTTTTTTTTTTTACTTTTTCTAAGTAAAGAGTGAGCCTTTGATACCAGGAAAGTCGCTCTATTTTCTATCATGGAAGAATGATTACGCACACAACTTTGGATGCAACTTTCTGACTCTGAAACATAATCCATACAGATTTGTCCACAACTGCAAATTTGATTGTCTGCCAAGATTCAGGAAGGGCCCACAGGGTGAGCTCAGGTTTGTAGTCTTCCGTTTCACAGGTTGATAAACTGAAACACTCCTGACCAGATCATGAGTGGTTTTCAAAGGTCATATTAGTGATCTGTGTAAAATAGAGTTAACCCTTTAATTATTTCCATCTGATTTTTGTTTTGTATTCTGTCCAACACAGTTGTTTAGTGAGACAAAAAGTAAATTCATACAACAAAAAATAAATCGCAATGTAGTTTTGCAAGGTCGAAGTAAAGGGGAAACTATTAGAGGTGAATTAATTGTTATTCATTTCACTTCAAAGTTAGATGTCAGTTCCCATGACCCAGTAAATGGAGTGTAATTAGTGTATATATACACGTATATAAATGATATAACAGAAAAATCTGACTCCTGTAGATATTCTTGGGAAAGGATTTTTTTCATCATCTAGGTGATTAAAAAATTGAACTCCTGGACAGCAAGATCGGTCAAATTACTTCCCCATCTCCTGACAGAAAAAATACACTTTGCGGGGTCTTATTAAGTAATCTATCTCTATTGAGCTCATTAAGTTCTGGACAGCTAATAAGAATATAATAGAATCTTGGATGTCCTCTATAACATAATCTGACAAGTTGAAGCTGCATTCCAACTTCATTTGGATGGGCAAACAATGAACCATATGCTAGTTTCAAATTCAGCTTAGCTTTCTACTTGTTTTAGGAGGACTCATACATTTGTATAGATAGCTAAAATAAAAATCAGGGTTGCCAATTCAACTTCATTCTAACCTCTCCTTTTTCCATGTGAATACTAACTGTCATAACTCTCATTTCTCACTCTACAAAATACAAGAACCACTTCTTAAACGATGCTTGCAAATACCTATGCACAAAAAATCCATTTTAATGCATAACAAGAAGTTGGGTTTAGTCTGACAAAATGTAGTTTCTAACTACATAGTCATGAACAAAATCTACTTTCACCTGACATGCTATGTATTTCTATACTTACATTAATGTCTCTCAGTTACAAAATCCTATTATATGTAGTATATAGATTTATTCTTTTCTTCTGCCCATTTTCTTCTTGTTTTTAGAATATGTGATGCTTTGATTTCTTGTTCCTTTCTTTTTCCTATTGGATCAGAGATCAATCCAGCTATATTTAACCCTTATTCTAGTACCAATCTACTTGGTAATAATGCTGTCAGAAACCAAACATGTAAGTCACCAGCCAGTCCACCTGAATGGCTAAGCCAGCTTTTCAGGTGCAGCCTTAATAGCCAGTGGAATTCAAGGGCAGGAAGCAAATAATTTTTGCAACCTGTAGTGACCTGTAACTCCTTAGCACAAATGATCATATGCAAATTCACAACAGTAAAACCTTCTCAGTTTTCAAGACAAGTCCAGAGAAGACTCAAATTCTCCCTTTACAAAGCAAGAGATTATTTCCCTGATGTAACAGCAAAATCCTTCTGCTTTTCCTGGAGGGAAAGAGCCCTCCCTGCTCCAAGTGTGTGCTGTGCATTTGACCTTTACTGACTGTTAAAACTGTGCTTCTCCTTCCCTGTCCTTAGCAGCAAGTGCAAAGGCTGAGGTATAGAAATCTTTCCCAACCAGTGGAACTGAGCACTAGGTTTTCTCAGCTCATCCTTCTTCCCATCCAAACAGCTCTGAGATGGGTGAGCTCAAGTACGACACTGAGGCAGAAAGCAGTGCAAAGAAGGCTACAGTCCTTGTGCTGCTGCAAGACTTCTGCTACTACTTCAGCCATTCCCCTGATTAGATGCCTTGTATTGGCATCAAATCATCTGAATGTGCCTTTCTGAGCTAACCTTTTGCACTGGTGATTAATCCTTGGGGTACCTAAAGGCATGAAATCCTAGATTGGGCTGTAGTGTGTGCAGAGAGAAACTATTTATAAATACAATCGTTTCCAAATTATTTCCAAATAAAAGAGTCATTCAGAAAAAGAAAACTGTCATCAGAACTCATCCAAGTTCCCAGTAATGTCAAGAGTTTAATAACGAACTGTGAAGTTCTACAAATAGGACAAAATTTTTAACAGAAATTTTTAGATTGAAATTCATTTGACTGTAATAAGATGAGACTGGTATCCTTCTTAGGATTATATTTGTGGATTACTGGGACTGAATCAAACTGGAAGAACCAACTTTTTTTTATTATTATTGTTGTGGTTGTTGCCTCCCACAGTTCTGGGATCTTCCACAATACGACTCTGAACTCACCAGGCAGGTCATGAAATGCATCCTGGCTGCAAAAGGACAGAGGAAGGGAACTAGGTGCTACAACACCTTTGTTGTATGTGCTAAAACTTGAATATCACCTGTAACATGAAACTTCCCCTTCTCCACAGTTGTCTTTCAGCCATGTATTTCTATTCACCTATCCTTTCAGCTATGTAGTACTTGTTTTCTTTCACCTTTTCTAGTGCCTCTAACCTGGGACCAAATTAGAAGGAAGCACCTGTCTGTACAGCCCAGCAGCCCAGAGAGCATGTCAGACCTCAGTGTGCAGGGTCTGCTTATCCCACAGCAAAGTCAGGAGCCAATATTTTTTCCCAGAGACAGAACCTGCGTTTGTTGTTCTTTTCTATCCTTGTTTATGTCCATTTATTTTGCTTTATCTAGCAGGAGATAGTATCAGAATTTAACAGCAAGATTTCAAGTTTCACTAAACTCTCTTCGTTTCCTCCCTTCAAAACAATACAAGAAAAACAGCAAATGTGACCTTTGAATCCTCTTAACTGTATGTGTCCATTCCAGAGTTAATGAGATACTTGTTTTCAGGCTGTACCAGCCAAATTAGTCTCTCTCTGCCCTAAGTGAGTGTCTGTACCATAAAGACAGGACCATATTCAAATACCCTTCTTGGGGTTGCCCATTCTTACTCACTCCTTTGGTATTCTGGAGGCATACTCTGCCTTAATTACAGAGGATATTTGCAGAGAATTTATATTTCATTGCTAGAGCTTGTTGAGATATACCCTCAGGATCCATCTTGACTTCTACAAAAAACTTGGATTCACATCTAGATGCCACATGTGGTTTTTACAGGGTTTATTTGTTTGTTTGTTTGCGGTTTTTTGGTTTGGGGTTTTTTTGTGTGTGTTTTGTTGTTGTTTTGTTGTTGATGTCACTGTGGTTTTGTGGGTTTTTTGAAATCAGATTGCATAGAAGTCTCACATGAAGAAGACTGATGATAGAGTGCCAGGGCAGGCTTTTAGCATGGGTACCTGCTGGCTTGAAAAACCTAAAGTCCACTGATACAGATGTCAACTACCATTCTTTCCCAATTCATCACAAAAGATCCCAAATATCCTGCTGACACTTATCAGGCCTGCGTGCTGTATTTGTGGTGGATTGTCAGCTCAAGAGCAAGCAGAACCCAGCTTAGCCAGTAGCCCAGGCAATCCCTTCAAGAAGGTCATGTGAGAGAGATTTGTGTGTTGATAGGAAGAAATTAGAAACAAATTCAACAAGAGATATGAAATTATGAGAATATAATCTTCAGCTATGTCAGGCAGGGACTTCTCTGAGCTTAAGAGAAGAGAAGAAAAACACAATGTTGAAAGTAATGAGGAAGAATCTTAGAATGGATTGGGTTGGAAGGGACCTCAAAGATCACCTAGTCCTAAGCCCCTGCTGTGGGCAGGGACATCTTCCACTAGATTTTATGTGGTGGTCCTTTTCAGTCATAGCTCTCTAATAAATATACCACAAAATGATGCTCCACAGCTGAACATTCATGAGGAGAATAATTGACTTTAACCAAATTATCTTTTTTTTTTTTCCCAGTCTCTTTTATTCATTCTACATCATCTCCAGCCCAAGAATATGAGTATGAATCACCTTTTATATTGTTTTGTTGTTGGTTTTTCTCCTTTCAGTGTTAATTTTGCTCTCCTTAGAGGGAAAAAAATATCCAAGAAGCTGCTGATTCAAAAGCATCAATGAGTCCCCCAATTCTACCTGTTCATGCATACATATAGTGATATAGACATAGAATTTGTCATGCAATGCTTCCTCCTAACAGTGTGCTGCATCCAGTGAGATGTTACTGGACATCATGATCTCTGTATGATTTGACATGATGTATCACTCTAGCTCTGCTGTCTGCAGTACAAACCTCAAAGATTCAGGTGGTAAAAAAATAAACCACAAAGATAAAACTTGGCAGAAAAAAAAAAAACTAAGTGTTTTTATTACTTTGTGACTCCCTGAACTTAAGGGCATGGTTTGCTGAGAAATCAGAAGGCACATTTTCCTCTACTTGAAATGAAACGATAAAATGAATCATGCAGTGGTTTGTTTTACATGACACAGTCTCCCATGGTCTCCTGGGAATGTCAGCAGGCTGAAAAAGGCACCGGGATTTTCACTGGATACTTGCACTTCTGAGGAAAAAGAGCCTTACATCTGTTGTACCCACAGCCCTCAACAGAGTTACTTGATCCTTAGTGCTGTGGATGCCCAGAATATCTAGCAGCATTCCTCTCCCAGTTCAGACAAAAAAACAAAAAAAAACCAAAAAAGCAAACCAAAACAAAACAAAACAAAAACAAAACAAAAAACAAAACAAAACAAAACAAAACAAAACAAAACAAACCAAACAAAAAAACCCCACCCAAAACCTCTTGATCTCTTGCCTTCTCTTTCTTTCCTTACATACCTCCAGAGGATAACAGCTTTAAAAACCCATGTTTTACAATAGGAAAGATAACAACTGTCTGCTTTTGAAATAAGAGCTTCTATCTCTTATGCAAGTTTGAGGAACACTTGAAGATTTGAAGGTTTATACAGGATATATATAACAGAGCCATGCTTTCAAGATCACCACTGTGAAAACAAGAAAAATAATGGACAAGAATTTCCAAGGGGCTCATCATCATGACTGGCAGACATTGTGCTGAACTATAGACTCTGTTCACCTGATTTACAACCTGAATTTCTACTGCAATGTTAATAAGTTTAAAAAGAAAAATTCCTATGCAGTAATAAAATTATTTCAAAGGAAACATCATGTCTGTCTGAAACCTCAGAGTTTATTAATTGCATCATAAGAAAGCATACACATGCATGTTACTGATATTTCAAAATTTTGGTATTGTTGCAGAGATCTATATCAACTGAATTAAAATCCTTGTATATTATAAAATTAGGCTAGTATTGCCAAAGAAATCATCTGGTGTCGGTAACTGCCACCTATAGAAGTTTCTGACCATTGCAAATTAAATGCCTGCTTGTTGTTAAGTATGCTTCAAACCACATCATTAATTTGGTACATATAGCCCCTGATCACTGACCCAGGAATCATACAGGATTCTTTCTTTTTGAGAATCTTGAAGCCTAATAATCATATTATCTATTTATGAATGTTTACATTTTAATTCCACATATTTGGGGAGAATTTTGTTTAAGACAGCCCCTCATACATCTAGGTAGCTTAATCAGAAACTGAAATCTATTCTTTAGGTCTAATGCAACCTCATCATCTGCTGTCAGGAGCTGTTCAACAGTTCATTTGATTCAGAAATAATACATTACAAGATCAAAAGGTGAACAATGTGTTAGAACTGTCTTCCAAATGGAACTTCTTTGCGTGCAAAATTCAGGTATTAAATTTGCCTTCATTTTTAAAGGGGAACAAAAGTCAAAATCTAAGGTTTTCCTGTGAGGCACAAAGTTTCAAAAAACTTTGTTTTAACTGCTCTGAAGCATTACATTTTGATAAGGTAGAAAACTGCCTTTCTGATAAAGTTGAAAAAGTTGCTTCATCTTTTTTTACTTTTTCTATATATTAAATGATAACATAAAATAAATGTCAAAATGAAATGTTTTGACCTTATCAAAATGTCTCATTTTGGTAATTTTCCCATCCAGGTTTTAAATTAAATTGGTACATTCTTGAAATCATTTAGGTGTTGTGAAATTGGCATTTTCTTCTGGCAACCTGTTACACTGGAAAAATCTTGACTAGCTCCTGTCAACAGACTCTGCCAAATACGGCAGTTTTCTCCTGGAGATCTCTGTGCCTCTTTGTTCTGTTTCAAGCTCTCTTTGTGAGGCAGATTTGCCCTCCACTGAGTTAGCTGAGCTGAAATGATTTGTAAACCATGAGTGTGGAGAGGTGAGCTGTGGTTTGTGCTGCCCGTGGTTTCCATGTAGCTCCCAAACTGGGGCTGCTTCAGGTGTTCAGTGGTGTGACAGTCGTGCTGGGTGGTTTTGGGTCACTAGTTTTGGATAGAAAGAAGCTGGTATGAGCTGCAGCTTGCAGCCACCTGTCTATCTAGCCCGGCTGCCTGTGATGGGTAGTCAACACCATCTCTTCTCTCTCATATTTGTCCTTCCCTTGAGCTCTCTGAGCACGGCTCTTGACCACTCTGATGGGCATCTCCAATTATGACCACTGTTGGCCTATGGGTGCTTCAAGTATTTTTACTGTCCTACCTCCCTTAAGGACAACAGATGATCAAACGTGATTTATTTAGATGATGAATATAAGGGAAATTCAAAATACATATTTATTGGTGAAGAAAAAGTTATAGTCAAAGCACTTATACCTGAAATTCTTTTCTAAGGACTCTGTGTCCTGGACAATTAGATTTTCTTCCTAACAGTCTGCTAATTTGATTTTGCATTCCCTTGTGGGGCCCAGAAAAAAAGCCACAAAAGTTGCATAGAGGGAAAGGTATGGAAAATCATGGTCAAGTACAGAAAATAGTGACATCAGATAAAAACTTTGGGAATAACTGATGCATCTCTCAGTGTTGGTAGGAAGCTAAAAATCTCTTAGCATCTAATATTTACTATACAAGACCCTTTCACTATATTCCTGTTCATTTCTAGTTTTTTCATTCTACTTCCTATGTAGATTAAAAGACCGTCTTCCATCTTCACAAATGTTTCAGTTGGAAAGTTAGAATTCTGGTTCTTGTGAGGACAAGATTTACAGTTACATTAACTCATCTGTAAATAGCAGCAGGGAAAAAGGTAAAGAAAGAAGGATAGAAAAGGGGACTTGAAGAAAACTCTTAACTTGTGTAGTGTTTTATATCATGTGGAAAACTCAGTAAATATATTCCGAGCAATATTTTTTTTAATTGTATGCAGAAGGCATTCTAGTCATATGCATTTTTCCTACCTGGACTTCTTAGAGAAAATAGTATTTTAAAAGATAGAAATAATTCCAGTTCAAGGAAAATACTAAATACTAAAACCAATTCCTTTTTTCCTTCAGAATGTCTTGTTTGACTGCAACGGGACAAAAATGTATTTGGGCCTCAGCACTGGCAGAGAGGATGGGAATGAATGAAAATTTTATTCATAAGCGTGCATTAGAGACAAACAGTGCATAATTTAGATTCTCTCCTGGCTTGTTGAATCTGCAGGCAGCCATGCTTTCTGTGGCATTAACATTTTGATTGAATGAGCTGGGTCAAAACCATCACTTTTCTCATCTAGGGAAGGAAAACTGTTTTGAAGCCAATCATCAATCAATGTATGTAATCAGCCTTTTTAAAGCATCTTGGGCTTCACACATAACTGGCTCCCTGTCATAATAAAATACAAATATCAACATATTTTTCATTCAATAGTCATAACACATATACAATAAAGTGTTTAAAGGACAATAAGGACTTAAAATGTTTTGCTATTAACAAGATTATTACAATGGATCTATCTGAAAGGTTGCACCACTTCAACTCCATGATCTTTGGTATGATAATTAATTTGCATATGTGTTTATGCAGTATTGTAAGGCATAATATCATCTTGCTACTTTATTCATTTCCTTGAAGTTAATAGCTTTTAAAATAAATCCAATAAAGTCAATGAAAATGTCACTAATATCAACCAAGTATACCTTCTACTATAATTTAATAGTCATTGACAACCTATAAGCCATAAAAGCATCATGCAACTCTCTTTTAACAAGATACCATTTTTTCACAACACACTGAAGCCATACAAAATTATGCTGGTGGCAAGTATCAGAGCAGTAAAGGTTGTCAGTGATTACATAGAGACTTTCATTTGTTGTGTTTCACCAAGGATATCCAATTTGACACATGGGAAATGAAGACACTAATATTTAAACAACTTGGCCGAGTTTACATAGCGAATCAATGACTGAGCCATTTCCAGAGGGAGAAGCTCAGTTGCTTATCTCTGCACTCTCATCCGTCAGTCCCACCACCCTCAGTGTGCAATGCTTTTAGGATTCCTGCTCTACGGACTGGGAACTGTCTGGGACAATATCTGGTTTGTGGGTGGGGTTAATTCTGCCAAATATGTCAGAATCAGACTTGTAATAAGCACAATGTCATTACTTGGTTTTCTGAAGGGCAATAGTGAGGTTTATATTCTTTAATATATGGTTATATTATGATTATCAGAGTGTATTTGTTGTTAATATAGATATTCAGGTAACACAATTTTACCTTTACACGAATTTGTGCCCAAGCCACAGTGAAAGAAACACCATTTTTAGTACCCTCAGGTGAGCACTGTATGCCTAATTCCAGATTTCAATTTTCTTTATGATACCTCCACTGGACCAAATCCCTGCTTCCTCTGTAAGCTTAAACGTCAAATTAGATCTCACAGTTACAGGAAATGGTGGAAAACTAACTTATGAAATTGTAAGACACAAATACAAAATGTATGCTCAAATGTACCATATTCACTTCCAAAAAATAGTGTAGGATCAAAATAACATACAATAGTAAATTTGTGGAGTGCCCAACAGCCCAGGACAATAATTATAAGGTCTTTGAACCTCGCATGGTATTACCTCTTCTCTTTGAACTCGCTGTGGAAAATGGTTCTAAAAATCTCACGTAATGTTCTGTTCTCTGCCATAAATAACCTGATTGCTGAATGGAATGTCACTAGGTGTATTTCTTATTGTAATTGCAAATCAGAGAATTTGCTTCTGGTAGTCTCTGAATCTCTTGGACTTATTCCAGGTCAAAAGTCAGAAAGTAGACACCTGATGGTTTCCCTGCAGACCTTGGACCCCTATCTAAACATTTACCATTCATAGCTCAAAGTATCATAAATATTCTAATTAAAATAACTTTAAACATACAATAACAAATACTAAATGTAAGACCCTAGCCTATCACCCTTGTCAGGTGAATATCTATATCCTTGTAAAGCTGACAGAGCCATTACTTGGCTATTCAAGACAGTAATCAGATTTTCTGAGCATCAATCAGCAATCATGAAGTCAGGAACATTTTATCATGAAGTCAGGAATACAGAGGGTTTTCATAAGCTAATCAGCAGGCATCAAATAGACAATCAATCTAATTAGTGGCTCACATTTGCGTGGCAATCACAGCTGCCAAACCTAGACGACAAATTTCATTAGTAATGAAATCTGAGAACTATGATTTGTGAGATCTATCATCAGACAGAGATTGTGGTTATTTTAAAAGGAGAATCATTATGGTAGCTTGGGACATTTGAGGAATTTAATTTGCATGGTGGACTTGGCATTCTGGTGTTTCCTTTTTGTTTTCAGGGTAAATCAACACTCAGGGTGACAATTTTCAAAAAGCTTATCTTTCATGGTAAACCACAGTTTCAAACAATGTTAGCGTTCAATATTTAAACACTTCTTTTGTTTCCAGAATGGGACTGAACTTTTTGCAGCCCCTGATTCCAAAAGAGTTCTTTGAAAAGTACTAGGCCAGAGCTAGTTATACCCAGAGAAAATCATAGGAACATTGAATGCTCCAGCCCTCAGATCATCTTTGTGGCCTCCTCTGAACTTGCCCCAAAAGGTTCATGTCCTTCTTATGTTGGAGACCCCAGACCTGGTTACAGTACTCCAGGTGGGGTCTCATGACAGTAGAGGGGAAGAGAGTCATCTCCCTCAGCCTGCTGCCCACGTGGCTTTTGATGCAGCCCAGGATGCATTTGGCTTTCTGGGCAGTGAGTGTGCATTGCCAGGTCACACTGAGTTGTCAGTCTACACCCCCAGGTCCTTCTCCTCAGGGCTGCTCTCAACCCATTCACTGCACAGCCTGTTTTTGTGCTTGGGATTGCTCCAACACAGGTGAAGGACCTGCACTTGGCCTTGTTGAACTTCATGAGGTTTGCCTGGTCCCACCTCACAAGCCTGTCCAGGTCCCTCTGGATGGCATCCCTTCCCTCCAGTGTGTCGACCACACCACACTGTTCAATGTCATTGTCAGCCTTCATGGGGATTCACTTGATCCCACTGTCCACATCACAGACAAGATGTTAAACAGTGCCAGTCTCAATCCTAATCCCTGGGGAGCACCACTCATCACTGGTCTCAACTTGGACATGAACCCATTGACTGCAACCATTCAAGTGCCACCATCCATCCAATTCCTCATCCACTTAGTGATCCATCCATCAAATCCCTGTCTCTTCACTTGTGCCAAGTACTTCTACTGCAGTAAATATTTCTAGAGGTGAAAATTTAAGACACACACATATGTGCATATTCATGCATGAATTAACCACTTACAAAAGAAAAAAAATAGCCAACTGAATCAAAAGAAGAAAATGTTCCTGACATGCAATATGCCACTTACTGAGAGAAAGGGGAGAGAGTACATCCATCAAGGAAATGTATTTTTTGTCTTGAGGAAGCAGTGCCTCCTGCCCTTTAAAAACAGATATTTGCTGGTTTACTTTCCTTGGCTATATACCAGGCCCCAGTCTCCAACAGATCATAAAGTGAAAGGAGTTGCTTTTGTCTTGGGGTAAAAGGATTGTCATGAGTTCTTCTTCAATCCTATTTTACTAAGACTTTATACTGTAGCTCAGTGTTACTGTTCTGAGCTAATATCCACTGATTCCCCTAATCAAGGAGTTGGAAATGTCTCGAGTCCCTGTAGTCTGAGAAATGGGAAGGAAACACCTGGATTTTCAGATTATTAATGTCCTAGATGTTGCAGCTGTGGAATGACAATGATAAAAAGTGATAATGACCTTGAAGAGAACTCTATTATGATGCTGTTTATGTATTTAAGGTCTACTAACTCTGTATGATACAATGTCACCTTACAGCCATATTCACATGTGATTATGAAGCCTATTTTAACAGTGGTTCATTTTTTGGCATTATACCCACAGAATAATGAAATACTTGAAGAGAGATACATATTTAGTCTACTCTGTAAAATGCAGTTGAAGCACCCTTATGAATCAGCATTGAATATTGGATCACCACCTCATTTGAATGTTCACTGATTTTGACTGGAACAGTCCCAGATTTCATGACACAACTAATCCAGCTGCCTCTAACTACCACCAGAACTAACACTGCAAGGAGCACAATGCTCATCATCATCTTAAAATAAAGACAAAGCTTTATATACTTTAGTTGTCACATACTTATTGCTAAAATTATAATTTTAATGCAGTGTCAGCCATAACTAAGCATTAAAATCAGACCTATGTTTAAATCAAATTTAAATGGTGGAGATTGCCACAAATCTCCAATGATTTGAGCTGATCCAAACTTTCCTAGGAAAATTCAAGGTGGACCTCCAACCATTAACTTCCATGCCTTTTCATCTTGTAGTTTAATCTTTTGTGGCATAAGGTTGCAATACTGATTTTAACATCCTTTCCATACAAATGCACAATGTTAAAAAAGATGGCAGAAATGCAAAATATTAAGTAAAAGTTGTTGTAGAAGGCAATATATAAGCAGCTTGGATTTTTTTCTTTCAAACTAAGAATCACAGTATGAATTAGACTAAATGCCAAGAATAAAGTAACAGCTTAAAATGAACAGTTGAAATTAACAGGTGTTACAGCATATGCTAGATTTAACTGCCAAGTATTTCACACCTTCATTAAAACCTTTCATGTCAAATTTAAGGCAATGTTAAAATACAGACAAAAAGGCATAGCTTAGATGTGAATAGCTAATTGTTAAGTTTCACAATCAGGATATACGGTGGCAGAGAAATTCTCAGTTCACTTTGTGCAGGAATGTATTTTAACTAGGAAGATGCTCAACCAGAGTATATCACACTCAATTTTAATTCAAGTGAATTTGTGTTTAACCTTTAGAAAGTAATGTAACCTACAAAGCGTTTCAGTAGGGGAGATAATGGAGCAACAATGCATTCCTGTTTCATGGGGGTATGAAAAAGGCAAAACCCATAAAGAGCAGTGAGATGCACAGATTGAATCCTGAAACACCTGGAAACCTGTATCCCAGAAATCTGGCACTGCTTTTGCTAATATCAGCCACAGGTTCTCCACTGAATTTTCAAAGTTTCAGGACTTGTCAGGATAATGTTGTGTTAAGTAATGACAGTAAAGGTACTTTTTTCATCTGACCAAGTGGCTATGCCTAATATGCTCTGGCTTGTTTTCATAATTGTATGGTGGAATCATATTTTCATAATGTGAATAACAAGTAGTTTTTCTGTGCAGAACAAGGTATTTCTGACTCTAATAATGTAGTATAGAGGAGTGCAGACCCATGATGATAGCAGAGACTTTGAGCAGTGGATAATAGGTACAGGAGTAATTGCATAGGGTTTGGCATTAGACATCCCACTTCTATAAACAACCTGCCAACTATCAGTTAAAGAAATGCAGACCTGGAGGTGGACCATGTTGGTCTCAGGAGTAAAAAAGAGAAAAAAGAAAAATACTGTCTAGTTTACAGAAAAACCACCATAAATAATAAATTCAGTTGTAACATGGAATTACAGACCAATATAGAAAAAGCAAAGTGTACAGGAGTTTTAGCAAACATGAAAAAATAACAGCAAGCAGATCCTGGTTACAGAGTTAAAACCAAGCAGGGAATGGAAGGGTGATCATAACTCCAGGAAAAGTGGTAGAATCTGAGAAGTGTGTGCATAACAATGTTAAATTTATTATTAATACTGAGACTTTTTAATCATAAAAGTATTCTTTCTTTTGATATAATAATTAGATCTGAGTTAAGACTAATTCTTGATGAGGCCATTAAGATTTCATTCACACAATGAATAATTACTTGACTTTATAAATAAGGGATGTTTCCTCTTTGCCCACAGAAACCATTTTGGTCATAACAAACTCCAAGCAGGAACACAGCATCAGCTCACTGAGACTTGTTTTGCTTCCCTATCCATGGCAAGACCTATTTGAAAATTCCACATGAGTTTTGTTCCTGGTGAAATCATCACCAATGAATTTTTAAGGAAGTGTTCTTTATACAGAAATATTCTCCCACAAGTTTTTAATTGTTTTGAGGTTTTTTTTCCTTTTTAGAAAACCAAGTTGTTAAAAACATCTAAATCTCTGGGCAGTGCATGCCCAGGTTATTCATGTCTTTTCATCTGCAGCTTGGAATCACAGGTAAAACATTGTAGACAGAATCCCTCTGTCACTGAGTCTGGAGTTGATTTTATTCCAAGATTATTATTCTAAGAGAGAAATGTAAACTTTACATTTTATTTTTCAAATATAGCTTTTCTTTTTCTTTTCCCCCTGAAAAATGTGTAATTGGGAATATTATTGTTTATTTGCAGTCCAATAACACGTAGAAGATCAGTATTGATGGAGCTATTGTATGAATATATAACAAAAATATGACCACCAAAAGATTATAATCTTAATTCAGGCAAGGCGACAGGATTTGGTTTCTCAATACAAATGCCATAGGGAGTCATAGAAGTGAGAATTCCATGGGTATAGGACCATGAATCACCAGTGCATGATGGTTGCTTAACCAGTCCAAATATTTTACAATTTCAGAACTACAGTATTCTTTAAAATGATGAGGTAATAAATATTTGAAGTATGATTTCCTTGTCAGAAGGTTCTAAAGGAAATATCTGAGTTTAGCACATAACTAAAGAAAATGGCACCATTCATTGTGCTAATTGCTTTTGGGTGTATGCAGCTATGCCAAAGGATAATTCAGGAATATAAAACCAGGCATCTTCCAAAAAATAGTTAATTCAGGGAGTTTTTATTCCACCTCTGGAAGTTACTCTAGAATTCAATGCCTCTGGTAGTTTTATGAATACATTATGATAATGCAATTCTAAAATATTTTTTTTATCTAATAGCTATTTCCTTTAAGTGAACACAAACAATGCTGAAGAGTGCTGTAAAAAAGAGACTGGGAATGGAACCAGAAAAAGGTATCTTAATCTTTCTGGATTTTGAAAGAAAGCAGAGCAATTCTTTTCTTTTTTTCAGAAGTATGTTTTTAAAATACTCTGTCCTTAGTCAATGGTGAAATGTGAGAGGAATGCTTAGATATGTAGCCAAACATGAATATATTTCTCTACTGCTAATAGAGTAGCTTACTATTTTTTAAATTTTGATGAAATCATAACATTATAAGTTTTGAAAGGTGATTGAGGAAGTTTTTCCACTTTTCTCATCTTTCTCTTTGACTGATCTTTTAAAATAAGCAAATGCTATGACAGAGTCTTTATGTTCTGGGGAGGGGTTTGTCTTCGTTTTCCCTTCCATTCCCTGATTTCACTAAGCTGCTGAACTGGACAGCAATCTCAGCTGATGGAGCAAATTGACATCTGAATAAAATCCAATAAAAATACAGATACAGATCTAGAAATTTCTTGCATGAGTGGATTTCTGGGTGCATTTTTTTCTTGAAAAACTATCATTTTCTGAGGTTGGAAATGCTTTAATTTTTTTTTCTATTTTCAATTAAGAGGTGAAAAAAGTAGTGATTTTCCCAGCCATTTCTTTTCATCATCTCCACTGCTTTTCTTCTCTTTACATTCCACTTCTTCAAATTGGAAATGAAAAAAAATTAAAACTAAAAATTGAAATAACAAAGAAATGGATAATAATTATCAAAAATAATACACATATATATACATATATTTAAATGTATACAATGTTTTATGTCTTTTCTATTCCCAGTTGTCCCCAGAAGGTTTTAGAAATCACGTGGTATTCTAACTTAGTCTTCAAGTAATCTACTTTTTGTGAGGTTAAACAAAAAATTAATTAGCAAGATTTGGCTCATAGTATCACCAATAATACAGATTTTTAAAAATTTAATTCAATGTCTTGAATATTCAACCACTGACTGAGAGTATTGGTTACATTGTGGTTGCATAGTAACCTAATTAAGTCAAATTATTTGTCCCTGCCTACTTGATACTAGATAAGGCATCAACTACCACATCACATCAACCACCCAATAAATACTTGTACAACTTGCACAGGAGCACAGCCACAGTGCCAGAGAGGTCCATCCATACAGAGGGCTCTTGACAGTCAGGCTTACAGGAGTTTATACCTCTGGAGATTTGAATTACCATTGCTGATTTATCAGTGTGCTTAAACACAGTAAGCTTAGTTTCATCATTATACCTTTGTCTTGGTTATTGCCAGCACAAAATTTGCAGTGAAATTATTAGTGAAGGAAAGACACTCATCTCCCTGTTCTGCTGTTGAGTTTTTCAAGAGAAAAATGTCAGAGCTGCGGAGACAGACAACCCTGACAAGTTTGATAGACTTCAAAATGGGAGTCTGCATGGATGAAGATATAAAAATACAGACTGGAGCCTTCTGCTAAAATCTGAACAGTCTGGTTTCTTACTCTCTTAAACAGAACTTGGACAGAAGAGCTGACCACAATAAAACAAAACTTTAGTGCTTTACTGTCAATCTAAATTCATCATATGGAACCTATCATTCAAATCATAATCCTGAGAGGAACTAAAACAAAGCAGAAGGATTCCACATTTTCTAACAAACTCTATTGAGGGTAATTCTGCATTTTAATTATATTTTTAAATTACTTTGAATGTGGCTTCTAAAAAAACAAAAGGAGAGAAAAAGAAATAAAGACCTTTATAAAATCTAAAACAAATCAAATTCCTGTGTTCTAGCAGCATGGTTTGACTTGTAATAATCGTGGGCAATTACAAAATATTTTTCCCTCTGAATGGAAAACACATAGGACAAGCATCCTCTGTGTTACAAAAATGAGTCACAGGCTACTCACAGCTGAATAGCTCGATACTGCCAATTTTTTCTTTTTTTTTTTTAGGATAATTAGATTCTAGTTAGATATGGAAACATCACAATTTTTTAACCCGGCTTTTCTGTATAAATTGTATCATTTCCAAAATATCAGCATTTTCTATTTTGAGTTAGGATCAGTAACCTGTGCTTAGCACAGCAGGCAGACTTTGTTCTGTTAAGAGGCAAAATATGCTTAGTTCAGGAAGAATCTTTCACCTTAAGGCCTCCAAAGAGCACTGGTATTTCTGAAAGGACCAACCACCACTACACAGCCCAATGATTTCAGCTTGGTCCTTTTGAGATATCTGAAAAGATTTTTCCTTTTTTCAGATTTACTCTTAAATCAGCTCAGTGAACATTCTGAATTCTTCCTGAGCTCTCCTTTGCTGAGGGTTCCATGAAAAGAGGTCCACACATGCAGCTGCTAATTTACTTTGATGCCTTGTGAAGGCTGACCTAGAACAGAGGCTAGACAGAGTTAAAGAATAAAGTAGGTATTTATTAAAAGGCTTCAGTGGATACACCTTGGGCAGTACAAGAGCCCAGCCAGGGCTACACCCAAGATTAACCCAATATGGTCACAAAATGGACAATGGGCAAGGTCTCACACATTTATAATTTCTGGTCCATTAGCATATTGGACTTAATTGTCCAATTATAGCTTTAGATTATGAAGTCCCATTCTTCTTGTTTTCCTCTCTTCATCCTGTCGTTGTTTATGTTCTTGGGGCTGAGATTTGGATCACTTGTCTTTGGTCCCCCAATAGAGAAGGAATTGTTTTGTCTACCCACTCTATGAAGAGAGCTTACTATCCCCTAATATGAAGCTCAGAACTATACACTAAAGCAGCACAGAATCTGAAAAATAGAAAAGCTAAAACCTGAGGCATCAACTTAACTGAAGGTCCCAGAAAGGGAGAATCTCTTGTGCTGGGTTTGACTGGGCTTGTGTTAATTTTCTTCATGGTAGCTTTTATGGAAGTATGGTTTGGATTTGTGCTGAAAACAGTGTTCATAACACAGTTTTAATTACTGTTTTTTAATGTGATGTTTTATATTACATTGATGTTTTAATTATTACTGAGCAGTGTCAGTGTTTATGCAGTGTCAAGCTCTTTTATACTCCTCAAATTACTCTAGCAGAAGGAGGTTGGGGGAACAGAAATAGGTGGGAGAGGACACAGCCTGACTCCAACTGATATCCTAGACCATATGGCATCATGGTCAGCCCATAGAGCTCAGGGAAGAAGAAGGAAAAAGAGGGGACAGTCAGAGTGATGGTGTCTGTCTTCCCAAGTCACCATGACATGAGATGGAGCCCAGCTTTTCTAGGGATGGCTGAACCCCTGCCTGCCCATGGGAAGAGGCAAATGGATTTCTTACTTTGTTTTTCTTGCATGTGTGGTGTTTGCTTTGCCTATTAAATCATTTTCATCTCAACCAATGTGTTTTTTCACTTCTACTCTTCTGATTCTCCCCCCCATTTCCACCAGCAGGATGTGAGTGGGTGGCCATGTGGGGCTTAACCACAACACCTGCTAAGAGACAGAGGGATCCCAAAAATCTCAGATTTGTGATATATTTGGTTCATCCCATTTTTAATACATAGTACAGGAAAATATTCAGATGCCCATGAAAAGTGGATGTCTGTCTTAGTATTCAAACTGCAGCCTGGGGAGTTTTGCATCCAGCTAGGGCCATTTATGCATTTTTTAGAAATTTAGAGGAAAATAAATTATTTGCGCTTTCCGTATTTATATTCCATAGAGCCTCTGTTCCATTATTTTTGGCTTGCTGTGCTAAATCCTTGTTCAGTCTCTATAAGGAGATTGCTGGTCCCATACACACAGACAGCTCAGTCCCAGCTACTCTCCAATGTTCAGAGCTCACTGTGAGCCATGTGCTGAGCACACTGCCAGCAGGAATTTCCCTGGACTTGCAGAGGAAAATAGACCACTGCAAAACTCCATTACTCCCTCTGAGCAATTTATGAAGACCACTTACCATGAATGCTGAGGTCTCACAGCCCTAAGATACACATATGCTGGAGGAGGGAGGGGTTGGAATCCTTTGCCAAGGCAAGTAACAAGGCCTCACAGCTTAAAAGCAAATACTAAGACCCCATTTCAAGCATCTTTTCCATTCTCTGACTTTTTGGGTAGTAACTGACTCAATTCAAGAGGAAAGGTCCCATGCTGGTGACCTGCAAACTTTGCTTTTAAAAAATATATTAATATTGGTCCAATTTGTTAACGTAAACACGTGTTCCTGCTGCTACTTTGTCCTCCCAGGGACTGAGATGATGACAAAGGAAGCAGTCCTGGAAAGGCTAGCATCCCTGCACAGAGACATCTGCTTCCAGATCCCCATGTGTTGCTGTAAGCAATTGAGATAGCAGCTCATGTGCCTGGAGTCCTTTACAGCTCCTGCCTGCAGAAGCACAGCTTGACCAGAAATAGCCCAGTGAGTATGGAAAAAAATGAGTTCATCTTCCCATCTTGTGCTTTAAGCTTTGTCTTGGGGCCCATAGCAATTTCTCTGCTGTAGATTACATGGCTGGGTACCTTTGGGATCCCTTTCCAATTTAAAAAGGCCAAGGGAGAAGAACATAAAAAATGAACTCTTCCTGGCATATGATTCAACACATTGTTTAGTCACGTGTTCCTCCATCTCTCTCCAACACAGAAAAATATACAGTTCAGTAGTGTCTGTGAATATTTTTGCCATCAGATGGAATTTTCTTATTTCCTTTGATAAAGAACTGATAGATGGTTTTGCCTATCCACCAGCTCCACCAGAAACTGCCATAGAAATATGCTCACTTATATGACTGTAACCTGATTTTATTTTAATTAATTTGATTCTGATTTGCATGTATCATACATCAGCACTGCCATTTATGTCTGCTGATCACATCATTAATGCCCAGTGATTGCTACTTTTACTGTGAAATACTTCAGTGAAAGATCCCACTGTGGACATGGAAGGCCTTGAGCTGCAGATCACAGCCCGTGTGGGATGTCAGATGTGGGGAATTTCACAGATGTTGCAAGCATACAAATGTACATATGTGTCTCTGTATGTAAATCATATTTGCACATATTCAGTATTCAGTTTTGGTTACTGCTGGAGACAGGATACAGGACTATAAAAGCTTATATGGGAGTAGTCTGACTGAATAAAACATTTTTTATTCATTTGTGGACACAACCCCTCCTCCTGTAAAAATAACAAATTACTGCCTTTTAACTCCTGTTTTTTAATTATGCACTACCAATTTGTGCTGCTGGCCCTTGTGCAAAGGACAAAGTAGTTCCTTCTATGAGAAAGACTTTCCAGTAGAAAGAGTTATAGCATGGAAAAATTTATAACTGATAAATCTAAGTTGTGTGGTTTTCTATTGTAACTTCCAAAAAATGGAAGATGAAGAAAAGAGATGTCATTATACATTACATCTCCTAGACAAGAGAAAAACAGAGATGTTTTGATGGTTTTTTTCTGGTTTTGCAGCAGCTTCTGTGTGTATATCATAGATTTTCTTAAATATCAGCATTTTCTATTTCAGGTTTGAGCTGATAACCTGTGTTTTTGCACAGTAGGAAAACCTCATGCTGTCACAAGTGACAGTGACACAGCCTCACATTTCACTTCCCTTCATCCCAAAAAGCCCTTTGCTATTATGCCATTAGAGATAATACAGAGCTTTGAATTGAAACACCACAGACACCAGTGATGCCTGACAACCTCTCTGGCCCATGGACTGCCACCCTACAATGGGACCTGCTCAGTGGCACCAGCCCACGTAGAGAGGAGATAATCAATTCTGCAGAGGACAGTGTCAAGCTGTAACACCTTCCCCAGCTAAGGACCTGAAGGAGTCTTGTGCTTCTCATCTAAAAAGACAAAAATTCATGTGTCAAGATTGCAAAAATTACATATATATGCAATGTAAATACCCTTAGAAACCAAAGTAAATATCCAAATAAATTTGGCTCTAGGGTGGCACTTCATGTGTTCTGGGAATTATTTGCATTTTGGACTACAGAAGCTTGGGGGCAAAGGTCATGAATTTCTCTTTACAGAGCTCAATGGCTGCACCTTCCATGGGAATGGGGCTGCAGAAATGTGGCCACTAAATCTTACAGCAAAGGATCAGTATTAAAATCCTTTAAATCTTTTATGAAAAATGCAGAAGACAAGGAAATAATCTATTTGTTATGTAAGTGTTCAAGGAGACTTTCATTTTAGCAGCATCCATTATTCCCCTTTCTGTTAGCTGCAGAGCACTTTTATGGGGAAAATTCCCTGGTTGATAGTGTCTTTTTATACAGTATTAAGATGATATTAACTTCACCTTTGGGAGAGAATAATAAAGTGAAAAAGCAGCTTAGATGGCTGGAGCTGTACTTGTTGTCTTTTTTATTGGAATCTGGGCCTGCTCCCTCGAAAATAAAACAGGACACGCACATATGCAAAGAGAGTAGGGAAAATAGCCAAAAAAAACCCCAACAACACCAAAACGCTTCTATTTGTACTGTTGACTGATTTGTAACCTTGCTGCTGGAGAAAGACAAGCACAGCACAAAGTCTTATCAGCCACTCCAAGAACCTGGCAGGCTTCAACTGGTGTCAAGCTTTTTAAGACATTGCTATTAGCTACCTTTCTGGTCACAGGGTTAACAACAATAAAAACAACAAAATATGAACAGGAAAATTAAGAAAATAAAATAATAAACAAATAAATAAATAAATAAATAGAAAGGTTTGGCCAGGCTAAGCCAGATTATAATTAAACAGAAAAAGGTGTAAAGGGAGAGTTAAAGAGAAGGAAGGACAAGGTTGAGAGCTACACTGAGGACACAAGGCTCATGCTGTAACCAGCCCCCAGGACCAAAGCTGGTGCCAGAAATGCTGCTGTTGCACTCTTCTTCTGTATCTCTCCTGTCCACTGTGCCTCACTGCTTCATTGATTTCTGAGGATCAGAAGCACAGAAATATAAAAATGTCACCACAAAACCCTAAAATATGGTAAGCCTGGCAGCAGAAATGAAAACTGTTTTTCCTTTCTGTTTTATTTTCTTCCCAGCAGTACTGTCAAACTATTCCTGCCGAGCATGGCAACTGGCATAATATCCCATCTTCACATCTTTTTATTCATCTGTTAAAGCTGTTTTTTTACATGCCACTGTTGCTTCATTGCTTTCTCATCTTTGTTCTTCTAATTTACCAGAAAATTGGAATCATCATCTAAGCTATCAGGAGGCCTCCTTGTTTGGACGGATTTCACTATTTTCATGTAACTTTTATTTACATTTAGAAACAATGTTTTATAACATGTTTTGTTGGTCTTTTGCTGTCTTCAATGATGGATACCATAGACTTCTTTGCTGCAGCCTGAGTGAAATAGAGAATTCCAATATGATACACATGCAGTCCTGGTAAAATGCACCTAAAATCAAGTTCCCAGTTGACAAAAAATGGACCCTTGCAGTAGTATGGGGAGAAACTTACAGACCAATTCACATTTATTTCATCTACAAGAAGCCGTAAAACAAAATTAGATCATTGTACTTGATCCACACCTGTATGAATTGTGCAAGGTCTGCCAGGACCTCTCTGTGAGCCATTTGGGTTGACCTCTCTATTTGTTCTTTCACATCCTGAGCATATCAAGCCTGCAGGAATGGAAGAGGTAGAACATCCTGGGATGGCAGCTGAGCATGGCCTGAGGTCTTTGTGAATCTCTGTCCCTCTCCAGGAGGCAAATGTCATGTTTACATTTGAGAACAGGAGGTTATTTTACATTCAGCAACTGAAGAGTGTATCTCCATGTTACAGCAAGTCTGTCTTCTTGACTTATCTTCATTATTATCCCTTCCTGTTCTTCCCTTGCTCCCGCCAGAACCCATTTCTATCCAATCCCTAAGGAAGAAAAACAATTTTCTTCTAAATTTGGGTCAGGGTAACAGTCTTGCTGAGGAAGTGACCCCACATGATGTGAGTGCAAGTCTAAGACATGGCAGTAAGGTCTGACCCCAGTTTCAGATAAGTCAGAGAAAAGAAGAGAAATAAGGAAAAGCACTGGCAATGTCCTTTGTGTCAGCCCTGAGGATGGCTGGCTGGGATAGCTGGGGTTGTGCCAGGCTCTCATCTCCCCTGTCCCTATGACAAGTAGTATCACTGAGCAGAGTGCCTGGGAGAAGGAGAGGCTGAACAGTGGCTGCAAAAGGGGATTGCAATGGAGTCTATCTCTTCTGGTCCATGTCACCCTTCAGCAGAGCTGTGTTTGACTCCTGTCCCTGGAGAATATTTCTGAGGGAAGGGAAATGTGGAGGACACAAAACCCATGAGGCTTTAGACCCTGTTCTGTACAGTGCTAACAAACTCTACAGTGTCAGAATAAACAAACAAACAAAAATCCAACAACAAACCTTAAGGAACCAGTTTTATATGACACTGGACACATAAATCACAGAGAGGAATTTAGATAGATTTGTGCACAGCGTCACACAGTGAGTTCCAGATTAGGTTAATATATGGATTTTTGCACTGTTCCACTGAGATGCCACTGTCTGCTGACTTTGGAGGCAGGCTTAGGCAGCTCAGATGCTTTGTTGGGAGCTACATAGCTCATTTTTTTTAGGGAAGATATTATCTATATCAGTTTCATTCTTCTTATAAACCAATCTTCAAATATCCCCCAATTAGTCTCCACCATTCTCAGGGACTTGATGACCTTCACATAGTAAATATTTTCTGTAAAAATGTAATCCCACTGTACTAAAACACAAGCCTGTCTTACGATTCAGATGGTTGTGTATATCTTCCTTTAGCTCTATTATGGAAAAAAGCAAATTATATTTCAGGCATTATGGTTAAAAAAATACATTTCCAAATTTGTGCCAACCTGTGAATAATTGTTTCAGTTTTCCAGTCAAATGCTTCAGTGCTGAATCATTTTCCTAGAGCTGGAGCAAGTCTTTCATTTAATCACTTTGTGATGTGCTATACTATTTAGGTATTTCTGATAAGTGAGACTTGTAATATCTTTACCTTTCTTGTTTCTTGTTCAAAAGAGAGTAATCATGATTGAGAATGGGACTGCCATCATGTAAAAACCTTCTGGTTTTCTAAGGACTTTTAGCAGTTCTTTTCTTTCTTTCACAGACCTACTTGGCAATAAAACAAGAGGAATTAAGTGAAAGCAGGAAAGCAGTTCCAGCAGTGGGTCTGGATCATGTGGTACATCTTGTGTTACTACAAAGGACCAGTATAAAACTGAGCATGGCATGACTTTGCCCCAGTACCTACTTTAGAAGACAGTGGGAGTCAGTACACAAGAATGGGTCAAATACATTTATATACTTCTAGGGGTAGAAAGGAAGCTAAATAGAAATGCTAATCATCTAACAGCTTTTTAATAATTTCTGGTTCACCTCGGCTCTCTGACCAACTTGCAGTTGCAGAATCAGTTGCAGCTGATAGCTGCACAAAGAAAGAAGTCAAAATAAACATGAAGGAGTCACAAGAGGAAGCAGCATTCAGCAGAGGGATCAACAATCCATGATTGCTTCTCTCTCATTTGTGTCTAAGGGCTGCATTTTTGGGCTGGCTACATCCTGCCATTTCTGCTTCTAAAACTACTAAATACAGAGACTCATCTCTCAGTAAGTTCTTTAAGTTTCTATAGGGGTTTTTTGACAAAAATCTAGAAAACATGTTCTATGTAAAAAGAAAAACTATATAAAAGCATAATGACTTGTTTCATTGGATATTTCAATATTTACAATTTTATTCTTCTTTATTTGGCATCATTATTTGAATAAATTTAAGGGGTTTGTTCAGGAAAGGTCCATATACTCAGACTCCTTACTTATTCAGAGTGATTCAGAAAGCTTTCTTAACAAATCTTCAGCTTTGGGACTTTCACATGCTTCAAGAACCTTTCTTCAATCTGTGCAGGCTTGCTGAACTAAAATTACTTGCTGAGGGCCATGATCCAATTCCTGTTGAAGTCAATGGAAGTCACTCCAATTATTTCAATGGAGCAGGATCCAGTCCATAAGTCATTGACTGCTTGAAGTTGCTCTGCAAGTGCTGAATCTCTCTTAATGTAAAAAGCACATTCAGTAGCAAGGAACAGGCTGTAATGGGGCTGAGGGAGTGCAGAGTGTATGTATACAGCACTTAATTAAACACATCATTCTATACTGCCATAAAGCATTTCCCATTGTGTTGTTCACATCTCATAGGAGATTTAGGGTTTTGAAAACCCCCACAAAATGTCCCAGCTGTTCTACAGACAATATCTTATAGTACTTGTTACTGTGTGTAGGAAGAGTAATTAACCTAAAGAACATTATATTTCACTGCCAAATGCTAAATGTCAGTATTACATATTTCTTAATGTAAACAACACATTTAGGAACAGTAGGAGAGATAGTCTTTGAAAAGGTATTTCACTAAGGGACTGGATGGCTGAGGCAATTGTCAGAAGATACCTTAAAGTCATCTTCTCCAACTCTATAGTGTCTAACAAATCAGTAGGATCTTGCTGCGATGGGAGGTACTTGAAGACTTAATGTGGTAGATCTGACTGCACACAGAAGCAGTCCTCTCTTTTCCTAGTCACACACTTTTATTCATAAAGAGCCTATTTCCTTGGTGGATGCTATGTTCTTGAAATGACTGAAACATGGAATTTCTGACCAGTGAGACTATTCTTTTTTTAAAAAAAAAATGTATCACATTTTGTAATGGAAAAAATAATATTTTGTAGTCTTAAGTAGTTTTCTGCTTTTTTTTTTTTTAAAAAAAAAATTTTCACCTTTTTTTAAGGAAAAAAAAAATTTTTTTTGTTTTAAAGTGTTTTTTTTTTTTTTTTTTTTTTTTTTTTTTAATATGGTGTTTGGGTTTTTGGCTTTTTATTTTATTGGGTTTTTTTGCTTTGTTTTTATCTATTTTTTTGCTTGTTTAAAATATAATCAGCCTTCCATGGTATTGCACTCTAAAATCAACCTTGAACTTACACTTTTCAGCTTTTCCCCGTCTCTCTCTTGTTCCAAAAATGTGAAGTGATCTTTCACAGCTTTTGAAAGGTTTTGGCAAGTTAAATAGAGTTGAGTATTTCAGAGTCAGGGAACACTCTGCTATAGGATATCCACACCTCAAACAGAGCTACTTCAGACTCCAAACATCACTAACACAGAGACAGAAGAGTAACTCAGGAACCTCTGCTCCAGCAAAAGCACTTGGGGCTTGAAGGAACCTGACTCTGCAAAAGCTTGAGGAGTCCAGCGACACAAGTTTGGTGAACCTGTCCCAAATGTGGAATCTGAAGCCTATTATTCAACAAGAGCTAAAATGAGTTTTTAGACTGGTAAATCACTTCTCTGAAAATGAAATTACTTAGAAATTAATTTCACTGGGAAAATGTCCAGGCAATTCTGATATGTTTATCCTGTCCTATTATGTGGTTTATAGGATTAAAGAACATAAACTAACTAACTTTATAGGATTAAAGAACATAAACTTCTGTGACCACGTAATATGGCGTTCAACCATAGACTGACCTTGCCATATTTTCCAGTATCAGACTTATCTGAATTCAACAATGGCAGCACAGATGGCTGTTCTGAACAGGTCCTTCCTTCTAACTGAGCAATTCTGACTTCTTGTCCAGTGTCTCAGAGTGCTTTACCTAGAGGGCAGAGAACTCCAGGCAGAAAAAGATGACTAAGTTGTGAGGGAAAGAATAAAAGGAAGAAAGAAAGAAAGAAAAGCATGGAAGAATAAGCAAGGTTCTGAACTAATTAGACCTGTCCAGAATGGTAGCAGCATCTATACAGAAGAAATTTCAACCTCACTTGGAAATCTCTGGTGGAAAATTGGTATTATTTTCCAAGCCTGATACTTCCATTAAATCTTCTGCCTTCTGATTTTGAACTTGTCAAGACAAGAAAGAACAGGAAAACACCCACTGTGATGGGGACTGACCATGCCCCACTCCATGTATATTTTGTTAGTGACATTTAAAAGAGACATTTTGGTCTGATGATTACTTGCCCTGAAATTCTCATTTCCATTGCTCCATGCAACTTTTGAGAAGCAGTCTTAAGCTATAAGTCATCAGAATTTCTCTTCAGTAGCATAACAGCACAAACAATAATCCTTGGTTGGCAGTGATCTCTTTAAAACAAGGGGACAGTCAAAGGCTTGGGTCTGTATTTTGCATTTCTTTATTTTACTTCATTTATTAAAATTCTCACTGCAGTCAGGATTTCGAAAATGAGAATCCTGGCTACTGACAACACATGCAATTATTGCTGTGACTTTTTCATGGAAAACATTCAGGTGTATTGTTTTGTATTTATTCATCTGGAGAAAAACCTTTCCTCAGCATCATGACAATTATTTATGAGATGAAAATTACTAAGTAGTTCATCTCATTTTTCCGGCTGTCAGCTTTCTTCACTGTATTTTTCTCCTTGCGGAAAGTGGAAGTGTCCAATATGGCTTCCAGTTCTTTCCTTAAGACCAAGTACTGAAGAAATTACTAAAAGCCTGAAAATGTCTGAAACTGTTGATAAAAATTTATCTCATGAGTTTCTTGTCACTACAGAATTTTAATATCAAACCTGCTCTAAAACAAACTTCATGTTGATAGTAGTGTATGTAAATAGCTCGCAGCATTTTTAACTGATTTGTTAAGGTTTTAAACAGATATTTCTGAAATTAGATGTTTTGATTACAGAGACAATAGAGTACATCATAATGAAAAGATAGAGCTTTCCAGATTTATTAATAGCAAAACACTGACAGGCAAAACTGTACGTTTAAATTAATTATAAAATATGGTACAAAAAATGAGTAATAAAATTGAACTCTCTCTTTTAAATGTTAGTAGAATATCTATGAAAAGGATCTTTAATTCTGAAAAATGCATTCCAAGTAAAATTTGCCCACTGAAAGCTAAGCAATTTCCGTACAAGTTCAAAAGCTTACGGGCCTAACTATAGTGTTACATTGCAAATATTCCAATTGGCAAAATTTCTTGCTGAAGTCCTCATTATTTACTTACTGATAATACAGGACGAAAGATTTACAATAAAGAAAAGCCTGATTTTTTTTTTTGTTTGTTTGTTTCAAAAGCTATTCTTTATAAAAGACATCAGGAAAAATTAGGAAAAACTTAACTGATTCATGCTCTTCTGGGAAATTTGAGAATGACAGGTATGCATCAGTACATAAATACCCACATATTTGATGTTCACATGCATTTTCTGGTGGTCCTATCAAAACATAGCTCCTGATTGATGTAGGAACATAAAGGTTTGTCTAGCCACAGAGAAGTAATCATCTTCTCTATAACTAATGACAACCATCTTCAAAATTCCCTCCTTGTTTAAGAAAATGATAACACATTTTGGGACAGAACCAGATTCTTTTTAATAGCATATCTATTATCTGGCATATCTATTTTACTGCATAAAAATTACCAATGGGGTTACACAATTCCGATGCCATTTAAAATCAGTGGATATCTCTGGAATACACTCAGGCACAGCAGGTTTAGGTCTCATGGTCATGTGAAGATGTGAAGATTTGGATGCCCACAGTATAAATCACTGGCATTGCCAAAGGCAGCATGCACCAACTGATATGGTATATTGTCCTCTATGGAAGTAAATGAGTGAGACTTTTAAAGGCATGCTGTAGAAATAGTTTTATGTTCTAAAAGTTTTGAGGAGACTTTGAGCCCATAATTGTAGTCCTGGGGTTTAATTGTTTTTTTTTTTAAATAATCTCTCATAAAATATGATGAAGGGGATTTTTTTCAAGTTAGATAAATTAGTTACTCCTAAGTACATGTGTAACTTCACTCTTGTAAGGGAAACTTCTGGAAATTTTCTTTGGCTTAAGTTACCATAATAATTAACGAAAAGCAAAGAGAATAAGTATTAATACATTTTTGTCCTGAGAGTGACCAATTTATGAAAGAGAGTTTGCCCAGGTACATAGGTCACTGTGAAATACCTTCTCATTTTATTTCTCCTATATATTAAATTTTCTTTTCATCATAAGTAAACTTATGCATCATAACAAACTTTTGCACCTATTTAAATGCTTAAATGCTAAATACAAGATTGAGGACCGTTTCACTCCCCATTTAACCTGAAGGTAATTCAGGTAAATCTGAAATACTTAGGGAAAGAAAAGCTGTAATCAACAGGGTTCTTTGCTTTCACACTGCATAAATTTATGCTGAAACATAGGCACTGACATTTCATTCTTAGCTGTTGTCACACAATACTGCATAGAAGATCAAATGCAGCAATTAAAAATGTTTTGAAACTGCAACTCCTACCCCATAAATTACCACAGTCTTTTGTTAGAGAACAACTGAGTCAACTTCCTGTTTGCACTTAAACTATTCACAGCTTCAGCTGATGTCCTGCAGTGTCTTTTCCAAAGGTCACACCACAGTTTTCGATTCACACATTTGATTAAAAATATAAGAATCACAGTGTCCTGGGAAATGATCTGCAGTAAAAATAGATCAAACTACCTGCTGTTTCCAGAATAAACCAGGTTCCTGTGTCTTTTCCCCTTTCAGTTAGGATTGCAAAAAAGGGGAGGTTATATGCATGTCTTAAGAAATCATACTGCTAAACTAGGGAATCAAAACTGAGATATTTGCTTTATTATTTTTATTTTTTTAGAGCATAGCTTCTGTAACTGATAAAAAAAATGCTTGGTTTAAAATACCGTTAAGGAAAAACAATGGGCAGAAAACTAAGAGTACTTAAATTTTATGAGGACCAAGATCTCCTTTCATTCTCCTTCAACTGTTGCAACACACTTCTGCACAATTGTCTTCAGACCATATTGTCATAACTTTCCTTACTATGAAAAATGTCCTCCCTGAAGTCCTACTTGTATTTAATGAAGTTATTATGGAAGAGACTATGCAGGCTATGCTGTCTTTTCTTTCTCTCAAGTTCACGTCCCTCAATATGTGTGGCAGGATAATTAAATGTCTATTTCTTTTATCAGTAGTCTTAATATTTGGTGTCCAACAACCAAAAATTTCAAAAGAGCATTTGCAGCACATGGTGAAAAATCCTGGCCCAAAGTGAGTGGACTACAAGAAGAAATGCCATGGTGAAATACATCTCTGTCAAATTACAAATGACTTTGAGAATTCCTTTTAGTTTCCAATGTGTGTACCTCATTTTATGTCATTAGCTCAATCCATCTAATCTCATCTAATCTCATCTAATCTAAAGCAAAGTTATTATGTTGTCCAAAAGAGATATTCACACCAAACCAGATGACAAATTTCAAGTACTTCTGCTGTACTTTCAGCTTCATCCTGCATTGTCCAGATAGACATTAATGCAGAATCTTCTATGAAGGAGTTCTCCAACTGGGAGAGTAAGCATGTGGGGTGAGAGTGTATTTTCACAGCCCAAAGGATGACCTGGGGAATGCATCCTCTGCTTCCCAGAAGAAGATTTGGATACATGAAGAACTGGAAAATCGTGACTAGACTTTACCCAGACCTTGCAGTTACACAAAGTAAAACATGGAATGTGGTGTTGAGACAATTTGTAACAGACTGGTGAGCATTTTGAGTGGGAATGGGCCAAGTTTTAAGAGCAGATCTAACACATGTTCTTTCAAATGTAAATTGGATTAAAAACTGTTCCATTTTACTTATTCTACTGCAAAATGACATGCTGGTTTATTAGCAATGCAGGTCTTGGCTAAATTTTAGCATGATTTTTATCTTAAGAGTGACTCTATGGGGAACTTTACATTTCTTTGATGATTTTCATTATAGCTTTAGCTGTATTTAAACGGAATTTTCATGTACATAGAACATCACATTCTTTTAAGCACCAAGATACCAGGACAGACTGAAATAGCTCTGTGTGAGTTCTTGCTGTGACTATTGGCTTGGAGCAGTGGAAAAGAAAACAGATCCATGCACAGGTAAATAAGTAGTGGCTTAGATCTAGTCAACCCTGGTTTTGGAAACATATTACTGCCAATTTCTGATTCCAGTGATAATTTTCTGCCTTCAGTTACACATATCAGTCCTGCTATGAGATCTGTCAGCACAGAACTCCACAAAATCTCCATCATCAGACCTCCTTCTATGTGGGTTGGGGCTGAAACACATATTTTCATAATGAATAGTGTTGAGCTGATGGACAAGACGTTAACACAATCATTTACATGGGTACTCAGGGAAGCAAATGTAGTGATTTACTCTAATGGTTCCATTACAGTGCTGAACATTGGCAAAGTATGCACTGTCCATTTCAGAATCTTTGCCTCAGAAGAAAAATAACTGACTATTGATATTCCAGCCTAAATAACTGTTCTTATAAGTTATTCTTCTAAAAAGTACTTTTTTCATTCCCATTAAATATATTTTCTTTGGTCAACATAAAGCCTCAAATTGCAATATTGGAAAAAGAAGCCTTGCAAGCCTCTACTTTTATATTCTCACAACTTAAAAATAGCCAAAGCAATATTTTTGTCACTATATTTTCTGAAACTATACTGTATAACAACACTACATTGTTTTGATAGCTCAAAATTGCAAGTATGCTTTCCTGATCCAATTTCAGCTTGATATTTCTGCAATAGATCATATCACAAAAGCATTGTAGTCAGAGCAAAGACTTAGCATAATTCCTATACTTAGGGTTCTGTCAACAGATGTTGAAAATAAAAAGAAACTATTTTGAAAAAAGAAGTCATTGCAAAATGGACATTTGTCTATCAAGCCTGAAAATATGTCTGGCTACCTGCTTGCCAGCAATTGCATACAACATTACTGTCCTTGTAATTTACATTACTGTAGCTGTAAATGCACCAGCATACAGTAGAGCTGCCCAGAGAAATAAATCAATCTGAAAGTAACCTACTTCTTTCTTTCAAATTACCATTAATATCATTTTGCTTTTTCAAGATTTATGCACCTTAGCAGACAAGGATACAGTGAAACCAATTGTCTTGTCTATGTTCCAGCTTTCAGTCATGTTACTGTCTTTTTCTGCATTACTTATATATGTATACATTTCTAAGCAAATTTAGAGCTCAGATGTTCAGTACAGAAGACAGGGCAAATACAGATGAAGCAGTAGTAGCAAAGTATCTTTTCTAATATTTTCTTTCCAAGATAAAGGAAAACCTCTGTTATCAAGAGAATGTCTCTGTCTCCCCAAGGAAAACTAAAGAGAATGGGATTTTTTTTTTCTTGAGAAAGAACAGAAAAATATTAAATCATATGAAACCCACCATCCCAGAACTTCATGTATTCAGTGGTCCTTTAATGAATAGTAGGTGGGTTTTCTGATAGTTCTGATTCCTGTTGTCCCACTACTGTGCACTCCTAGGGCACAGAGACTTGTGGCAGAAGGATCAGGGCTCTACCTCTGAGAAAATCTCTTTTGTCAAGTAAAGCTCCTTATGTGCCAGCAACTTCATTCTGAAGAGCAGTCACAGAAACAGACATTTTCTGGCCCTAGTTTCCTACATTAACGCCACTGTAATTTTGAGCATTTTTCCATCTTTTTCAACTCTGCCTTCTCACTTTTTGCACTTGAAGTGCAAAAAACTATTTACATGAGCAGACCCCTGCCTGGGGTCTAGGTCAGCAGGTCCAGCAGTGAGGGGTTACCTGCACTGTCACAGAGCTCTGTCTGACCCCAAAGCTCACAGCACTAAAGCTGGAATTCATGGAGTTTATGGGTTTTCAGCTCTACTGAAGCATTCCAAAACTTCTAGAATGCTTTTTGTGAAACCAGGACTTGAGGACAAAATACCTGGAACAAGCTCCCATGATGGGTTTTCAGCAGAGCAAGCATAGAGCAAGAATTCAGTTCAGGGTTAAGGACACCTAAATGAAGGTGCCTAGAAGGACACTTGGGGCCTCACCTCCCCTTGTGCTTTGTGGACAGCTGGCCAACAGGTTTCAGCCTGCTAGAAACAGGGGGAAGAAGTCAATTGTCTAAATTCAGACCTGTAGTGCTACTGGAGATGTTCTGTGGTGTCCAAGACATCCTTATTCAGCTGACAGATGCAACACAGGACCTGCAGAAGATTCTCTGCAGAATCCGCCTGCAGGAAGATGGAAAGTCACAACTGCAACAGGCACTGCCATGCCAGCAATTGAATTCACACCTACTCTTGAGGGATGTGAACTTACCTCCACACTCCAGTAGCTGCACTGATTAGACTTCTGCTGACTACTAATTGGTGCCTTGGATCCCTGCATGTGATGGACACCCGTGTTTCAGTGTTAACCTATGTGTCTGCACAAAGATTCCTAAATTTACATGTCTAAATTAGAGAGCTGATCCCATTGCTGTATCTAAACTAACCACTTGAAGCTCTCTTACAGATAAGTCAGGAGAGAGATACACTTCTAAAGTGAAATTTATCCTGTCCTAGTGTGATAATTCAGCACTTAGATGGGCCTATTTATCTCCACTGACTTCTAGGGACCTTCAGGTAAATCCAGGGGTAGGCAGTTACATGGGGGACATAAAGGGAGGGGTTCCACTCTCAAAACACAGACTTGTTATTTTATGCCCTGTGGCTTTCCTCCTTTATTTCTAGTTGTTGCAGTGGAAAAGGAAGAATCTTCCATGCCAAATCTTGAAGCCACTTGTGAAGGACAAACCAGTTTGAAATTTTTAACCCAAAATGCCTTTTTTTCCTCTTTTTTTCCCCCTAAATAGGAGGCTAACTTCCCGTCACCTCATTTAGACAGTTTTCTTTCAGCATGTGATGAATAAATGGCTTTTTGTTACACTAGGAGCTGCCTCATATTTGGCCAGAAAACAGCTCTTTTTCCAATGAGATGTAAAAGTCTTCATCACTCTCTTTTGTGGCTATTCAGCTTTTCCCAGTGAGGAACATGTTTTTCACTGAACTTAAATTCAGTAAATTGGTCTCTACATTAAAAATGTATATGATATGAATATTTAAGCACTCTAGGTTTTCAGTAGAAATTTTGTATGTTTCTGGTTCTTCACTGAGACCAGACACAACAAAACACTCCAGAATGATGGCATGATCCCTATCCTCTTCAGGAACCAAAGCATACTCTGGCAACAGAAGTAGTTTTGACACACTTGACTTTCATACACAGTAGAAAGGGTCATCATTTGGCTGGCCCTGAAGGAAAGTACAGGGCCAATCTCTGTGTCTTCCTTTGCCTTAGAATTTTCTTGTTGTCCAGTCATAATCCCAGATTTACCTCCAGATTCAAAACCAAGGTTAGAACATGGGCTTGCAAGACCTCTGCACTCAAAAAACAGTACAGATCTAGACTTAGTCTCTTATCTCATTATGTCATTATTGAAACTAAAATAAGAATGCTTCTTTGTCTGCCTGCATTCATTTAGATTTATCACTCACCAGCTCTCTTACTTGCATTTCTGGAGTCCTGTCATCCAAACCCTGAGGTCTTGGTTGCCTTGAACCATATCACTGGTTATGAGTTTGTTAACCTTAAGAAGTATCAGGGAGATACTACATAGAAAATGCAGAGAGTGAGCACTGAGTGGGAGAAGAGTGCCTACAGCATGTGGGAACAGCTGTGCTGATCAGCAAATCACCAGAACTCACCTGGGATGTTCAATGACTCATAAATTTCATTTTCTTCCCTATTCAGACTGTCAGCACCACGACCATTTCAGCATATTCCCTGCACACATAGATTGTCCTCCCTTGAAACCTTTCAGTAAATCAGATTATTTCAAAGCTCTTGCTGCTGTCTCTGCAAGCACTGGTCTTCTGTTTGCCTTCAGAATCTCGTTGGGCTCATCCTTTATGTATCTTGTCATTTCTCCCTGTCAACATGAGCACCACTGCAGCTGCAGAAGGACAGCAGAGAGTGAAAGCTCCGAGGCTAAGTGACTAAGTGAGAATGAGCACAAAAGGACACTTAACTCAACTTGACATTGTAGGTGACATTTCTAATTTCCAAAAGCCTTTCAGCCCTTGCAAAATGCAGAATGACAAAGTTTCTCTGAAAGACTGGCAGACCCATCTGCGTTGCTATAAATGCTAACAAATTACATCTGTGATGAAGGTCAGACAAGGCTGGGTAATATTTGTCAAAGAGGAAAGAACTGAAATAAAATGGAAAGTTTTTTTTCTACTGAGAACAAGTCTTGGGGGGTCATCATCTCACTAGACCCTCCATGCCAGTTGTCTCCCTGATTCCAGAAATCTGGCATTTAATGTAGTATGAGTCTTATCTACTGAGGTTAGGACTGTCTCCTGGAAAGTGTAAGCTGGGGATCTGTATCAGCTCACGCTGAGGTGAGCCTCAAATGTGTTTTCTCTTGTTTGAATAAAGTTACTCTCATCTGTATAGAAAATACAGACGCTGTGCTGTTTAGGTTTGGTATGATCTTTCTTGGAAAATTCAGTGGAGCCTTCCCATCCTCAGTTCCTGACTACCAATGGTTTTTAAATAAGAAAAATATCTAGGTCTTATTTGGTTTATTTCTGAGTATACACTGATGACTGTGCTTAGGCTCCTGGGAGAAATTAATGTTCTAAAATGGAGGTGTTGCTGGGTTTTCAGCTTTTGAGGATAGGCAGACCTAGATTACAGCTTATCTGGACATCTAAATCCATTCTGGTTGCCACAATAGATAGTTTCCCAGAAAGTAATGGAAAGATTTAGAGAATGTGAAGTATGTGGAGGGAAGTTATATGGAGAATATTGCACCTTCTAAGTTGTGTGAAATCTAATTAAAAATCAGAAGATATATTCTCCTATTTTAAAATTATATTGCTTTCCCCCAATATCTTCTCTATCTTGTCCAAATGCACATCTTTTTATTTTTAAGAATTTTAGGGAAAATACAATACAAATGTCATAATGAACATGAATTTTCACATCCTTTCAACATGAAAGGCTTATCTATAAAATGTGATCACTTTCACTCAGCGAGGCAGATAGATTTGATGTTTCTTCCACCTTCTTGGGATATGACGTCTAATTTTACTTGAAAGTATATGTACTTACTCCACTCAGATAAGCTTATATTGATGTCTGTAATAAAATACTGAACAACTTGAATTGCTATCAGCTTTGCATTTCATTAGGAATGCTTTGTATGCCTCAGATAAGTATTTGCCAGTTTGGATTTTACCCAGACTGTTAGAGTCAATACCTCTGATATCTCAAAAATACAAATGACTGTTGCTCTTTATTAATAACGGGTCTCCAAGCACCACATTTACATTTTATACAAGAGCTTTATGCTTCCAACAATATCATGCACTACAGAACAGTGTTGTGTCACTGATTTAGTGCCTGCTTTCCCCTGACTGCAGCACTGGTGAGCTGCTCTGCAGATCTGCTGTCTGCAGGTGTGATTCAGAGCTCCTTGTAAATACTAAGACTCTCATTGACTTCACCATTTATAATAACATTTATAATTTTTATAACATATAAAGGCCCAGCCAAGACTGTCACTAGTTGTGCATCTCATCTAGGAATTCTTTGTGCACTCCTAGTGACTGTTCTCAGCTGCTCTGGAGCCTGACAATACTACCAGCAAGAGGCATCTTTTCACTAAACAATTTATGATGCCAGTTGGATGAGACAGACAATCAGAGGCCTAAATTCTCCCCAGGATTTCCAGTTCTGGATACAAAACTAGAACAGTCTGCATCTGAAGCCAGTTCCTCAATGCCTGACATACATGGCACTCTCATGGCTCTCACTCTCCCATTGTTCTTCACAGTAATGGCATTTTCCTCCCACCTCTATGTCCCCTGAGTCAGGCACTGCATAAATATGTGCAATATTGAAAGTTTTGGAACTTTTTTTGTGGGGCCAGGCTCTAATGTGGCATAGGATGAACTCTGTTTCACTTAATAAACATGATAAGATTGTAAAACATATGTCTCTTTCACATCAGTAACATCAATTTTGTTTCTAAAGCGCTTTGGTAATGGTACCAGAGAGGTGGATGCACTTGTTTCTGAATGTAAAATTAAAAAAATTATAGCAGTGATTCTGTAAATGGACATGTCTAAAAGTCATATCTAAATATGGATGTGTAGAGATATTTGCAGATTATTTCACACACCTCAGCTCTGGACACATACAGGAGTTACAGGTGAAACAGTTTAATGAATTAACTCAGACTTGGTAATTTGAAAAAAATAAGGAGGAAATCATGATACGAAGTAATTTTATAACTTAGCCAACTTCAAATATGAATTTTAGGTGATGACAGAGAATTTCTTTTCCATAGTGTCATCAATTTTTAAAGTGCTACTTAAACCTAAAATGTTGTCCAGAACCTGTTTAGAATGAGAATAAGGAAAAAAAACAGACATAAAATTTCTCTTAATAATGACAGTTTTTCGCTGATGCTGTCTTAAAATTTAACAGCTCTGCATGAGAAACAAAGAATCTTTTACATCCATAGCATTCAAATGAATGTTATTGCAGCCAGCAATATCAGAATTCCTAACAACAGAATGACAATTGCTGAGTGCACATGAAATTTCAGGTGATATATACAGATTGAAAAACAGCAAAAGCTCCAGGCAAACCTAAACCCATCATTATTTATTTGAAAGATGTGTAATCAGATTTTTCAGGGTGATTAGAGTGATAGATGATCTAAGACCTGGCAAGGCACCCCCAGATTTTTGAAGATTTACATGTGGATTTAACTCTTTGCAGCTGATGGGAATCACACAGACTAAATTACATGCATTGCTTGGAAAATATAAGGAAACAGCCATTGAAGGGGAAGTGGCTCAGACTCCTGTACAAGATTATGTGCTGCCTTCATACGATTATATTGAATTGCAGGCTCTGCACTAATTTCTAATGGGGGAAATTTATCACTGCAGAGAAGACCTGTCAAAGCAAAGATGAGGACTGACAGACTGTTTGACAGGCAGGAAAGAAGTGACCAACCAAAGCCTGTTCCACAAATGGAGGACAGCATGGAAGAACAGCACAGGGATACTGGTGGGGAAATATGGGCATCAAGAGAGATGCCACTGAACAGGAGTCACTTTAATGGTGTGGGGAAGGTGGTAGCAAATCACCAGGAATACACAGAAGACTGTGTCCCACTCTGATCAGAGTGAGAATGCAAGGACCACAATTTATATAATCCAGCAAAAAGATACGAGAGCTACAGAGCTGACAGGTCTGAGGTAATGGAGGGGAGCTTCTTGTGCACTCCCTGCCTACTTGCTGGGGAAGCGGAGCAGGAAAAACAGAAAGCCTCAATGCTGAGCAAGCACTGCTCAGCAATAGCCAAAAAAACATTGGTGAGTTATCAACATTGTTTTAGTCACAAAGCCAAAGCACAGCACTCTATGTGCTTCTAGGAAGGAAATTAACTCCATCCCAGGCAGGCCCAGTCAGGTGCATTGCTACAGACAGTGCCTCTAGCTGCAAGACACACTGCTCCTCTTGAACAGGAAATTGCAATTCCAAGCTGGTCTGACAGGACTGGCCTTTTCCTGCCGTCGCCTATTGCACCGCACTGCACCCCGTTTGCACTCACACTGCTCCCAGTTTGGCTTGAGAGGAGTCAGTGGAGAGGTTTTGCTACTGAAAACTCACCCCGATGTGAACTTTTGTGCAGTACTGGTCAAAACAGGAAGCAGAAAAAAACAGGGATGAGGAGGGAAAGAAAGGAAAAGTCCAGCTTTAACACCCATTTGAAATGAGACAAAGAAAGCAAAATGGCATTCTGAGTCAGAGGCAAAAAAATGGAGTAACATAAGCCTTCCATTTAATTTGGACAATGTTAAGTTTCAGGTTAGGAGAAGAAAGTTAAAAGGAGATGTGAAAGTCATAGACTTAGAAGCATATGTAAAAGAAATACAGATTTGAACAGAGAGCAGGACCAGAAGCTGGAAAATAAATTTGTGAGTCAGTATCAAAAATATGGCAGCAGAATGGTGTGACCTGGTGAGATAACAAAAACGCAGAAGTGTAAAGAGAGTTATATATTCCTCTCCCTTTTTACAAATAGGGTTTCTAACTGGATATAGTGCCTGCGAGAGTGCCATCTGCTGATCCACAGGTAGGTTGCAAAAATGACCTTCCCAGGCATGCTGCCCTTAGAGCTAGAAAAGAGATATTTCAGATGCTCAACCCTCTGCTGCTTTCATGAGACCAATGCACTATTATAGGTATTGTACTGAGAAAACAAAAATCATTAGAACTCACAGGGGAAAAGGCTGGAACAAACATACTCAACATTTGAATAAAATACAAGCAAATCTTTAGCAAACTTTGCACAGAAGGTATACATGCAAAATCCTATTTGTGTTATGAGCACGGAAAGGTGCTTTACATAAAAAGGAGAATCTGGGGGAGTATTTACACAGGTTTTTAATACTCTAGTTAAATCCTCTCTCTAGAGTACATAAAATGTTAGGTATTAAGCAGTAAAGGCAGATTTGGTAAGGCTCATACTTTGTCTTTAGAGCTCTTTATAAATTTTCTTTATTGTTGTTCAGTTTGTCTTCTAACCTTTATAACTAAAATTCACTGGCACTTCCCCCTCCTACTGCCTGAGAAAAAATCTCACTGCCAAAGTAATTAAAGTTGTTGTTTTCATCTTATCCAAAGATTGAGATGAAAATCTGAATTTGAATTGGTGTTGATGATTTCTTCATTATCATGAGGTGAGGTCCCTGTGTCGATCAATCTGGTGTTTATGTGACCTAGGAGACTTGTTTTGTGTAAGAAAGGAAATGCTTCATGCAGAAAACTGAAACAGAATTAACACATTGAGAATCTCCAGAAATGTTGTTAGAGGAAAATTGTCATAAGAGCTATATAAGAGAAAACCTTGTTCAACTCCACTGTCTTGATAGTGACTCCATGTTTTCACCAAGCTTAGGTTAAGATTGGACCAAACTCATAAAATACCAAGCTAAACAAACTGCATTCCGTTTTAAGCTCTCTCCTGATGCAGGAAAACCAGCTCTGAGCACGGACAAGCTGTCCAGAAAGGGAGACAGAGGTCTCATATAAACCCTTCTAACCAGAGGGTTTGGCAGCTCACTGGTAAATAAGGTGAGCATGATGGTGCTTGTAAGGGAACAGAGACATGGTGAGAGAAAGAGATTTGCCACATATCACACAGAAAGTCCTTACCAGAGCTGGCAACAGAGTCCACCTAAGCCTCCAGGTCTGAGCATGGCCTTAAATGTCAGACCAACTGTCCCTGCAAAGAGACCTTTGGTATCCCAAAGCAGAACCTGACCTGGGTTAGGAACTGCAAGCAGTTGAAAAGTAATTTCATAAACAACACTAATTGTCCACTTAATCAGTCACATTTATACTCATTTAGATGTAAGGGAAGATTAAGTCTCTCCAGGGGGCAGGGAATAGCTGAAATAAACACAAAGTATTGTCTTCAGATACACTAACCACAAGCAGTTGCTCATTAAAATCAGCTCTATTGCAGAGACTGGGAAGTAGTAAATGATGTACCTAGATCGAAAGTAGAATAGATTCTAGCAATTGCAGTCAGAATAGATTTTCCTGAGCACCTGGTAAAATAGCTGAAGTACTAATTAAAGCTAGATAGAGTAACCAAACTGCACACATGAACAGCAGTTAACAGGGATTAATATAGTTTGGAGAAAAGCAAGTCTTGCCCTATATATACTAGAATTCTTTTATTGCATTAACAAAAGAGTCAGTGAAGAAGAGCCAGTTAAAATAGTTTACTGCGACCTCCTGGAAGCCTTTGATACAATCTCTTACAATAGGCTGTTAAAAAGACAAAAATTAACTCCACTGGGACTTGGATTTTGCTCTCAGCAGCTGGAATGTGCTGTATTTTTAGAAAATGGCAAGGCTGCAGAAAACCCAGTCAATGGATCAATTTGACATATGGAAAAAAGCTATCAATGAGAGACTCTGAGCTTCCAAGTTGGGTTCAATGCTGTTGAGTGATCTATGTGAAAAAACACTGAAACTCCTATCAGTAACAGATGCATTTAGGCATCTAGAGAAGACTTTGGGAAAAACTTGAGGGTATCTAGTAATGATATAAAAATAGACATATGCACTAGGCTTTCAGGTTTTAGATTAATTAAAGCAACCAGCAAAATTAACTACTTACAACAAGGATAACTTCATTTCCCCAAAATAGATGGGACCTCAGGCAAAAATCAGATTGTTTCTCTGTTGTTCTTCATTGCTGACCTGTTCCATGAAAAAAAAAAAGTCCCTTGTTTCGACTTATTTATGTTTCAGTATCTACTTTTCAATAACAAAAAGAGATTGTAGGATCACAATTTTACATTTGGTTACTATACTACATTTGGAACACTCCTTTGGATATTTGGGCATAGAAGTTCAATACATTCAAATCTTTGAGTGCAGTGATACAAGGTTAGGATAACAAAAATGTCCTTTATCTTTTTCAGTTGAATTTACAGCAAAGCATGGCTGGAAGACAACCTACATTAAGTACAAGTGAAGAGATATCAACACTTTATCCGTAGAACAACATGTATGCCATCAAAGAAAATCTCTTTTTAACACCTCAGAAACACTGTTAGGGATTCTCATTTTTGCCTCTGAGATCTCGATTGTCTTCTTCACAACTTAGTGCTCACACATCTGAGTTATTGGAATGGACTGGTGTAGAGCTATACAATTTCAGAGAGAAAATTCATAGTCTAAGCAAGTGATCTCAGCGTTGATAGAAGTTTTCTGAGAAACTTTGCCAGGTAAAATCCTCTGTCATTCAAGTTAAACTTTAATTCTGCAGTAAAGAACTGGATAAATCTGGAAATAAACATTAACTCTGTTTAAGAATGGGTAATCTAATTTAAAAGACCCAATTACTATGACAGAAAAGAAGGCCAAAAAAATGAGGACAGTTTATTGTGTAGCTTTATACACAAGTTGGTGTTAGCCCTATTTTTGTATGCCTTCTGACATAGCTGCAAATCAGTTAGGACTCAAATCTTATTGCTAATACATCTAAAAAGGCCTAAAGGTGAGACAGGAGCCATAACTCAGAAATGCCAACATAAATATTATAAATATACACGCACAGTTTTTATATATATACAGACTGTTCTTGTATTATTGATGAATACAAATGCACATGTTGCACGTGCACGTGTAGGGCAGCTGGGCAAAGGCTTCCTGCAGTTCCAGATGCAGCTCACCATGCTGACAATGCAACCATATGGCCATGTCTGGATAAAGTGCTCAAATGGATGGCCTTTTTAGTCCTGAAGTTATGTGCACATCTTTCTAGAAATCCAGCCCTTGATCTTCTTCTCTATCATGAAAAACCAGTTTTAAAGAAGAATGAGAACTGCTTCAAAATGAATGAAAGGGAATTTTTCTGCTGATAGTGGTACTGAATGATGGCCATGGCTAGCACTGTATATTTTTCTTTCCTTGCTGCTCAAATCCTCAAAATGATAAGCCAAAAGCTCCCCTGAGAGCCATTCAAAAAGATTTTATTCTTTTATTGTTATTGCACTGTCCCTCAATCCAGTGTCCAAATCCAGGAGTCCAAAACTACCATCACCCCAAAGTTAATTAGATCTCATTATGCATGTTCTCCATCAAGAGTGAGGTTCACATATTGTTCTCATAGTAAGTGTTTAAAGATGAGTTCTCAAAATGTCTATTTATATGAAACACATATTTTCATTGCATAAAAGGGTATGTACCAAGGTTTGAACTGTGCCCTACCACGCCTCATAGATAGGTAAATTATAGGAGGTAGGGTAAACAGGTAAATGATAGGTAAATTATTTCTTAGTAGTTGAATATTAACTTCCCACTTTGCATTCATGTTCAGTGACAGCTTTTATTTCCTGGCTGTAAAATTCTGGGTTTTTTTATCTTGTCAAGGAGACATCAGCAGTTCTAAAGCCAAAGGGGAGTTGTCATTAACCCCTTGGAGAAGAGTTAGGAATTGATTGAGGTATCAAGTGAAGGCTCAGGAAATTTTTTGTGGGCATTGGAAATATATTTAAACAGGTGGACCCGTCTGAAAAAAAAGGAATTTGAAAAAAATAAAAAAGTCTGACTTCTGAAATGAAGCTCATTTTTGGTAGAAAGTACATATGTGTAATTTTTTTTTCCCCAAGAATTAGAGCTGGGATATGAGAACTAACAATCACAAACCACCCTTACCTTCACTACTCCTAACCTGGGACTTCACTGCCACTTTCATATCTGCCTCCTCCTTCATGACACACACTTGATAAACCACAGGAGAGCAATGCTGCATATTGCAGTCATTTCATTAAAAAAAAAAAGAGAATAAATCATTCTTTAACTTATCCTACATTTCAACTAAATTATTTGCTTTACTTTGGACTTTTCACAGGAAAGGATGTCACCTATGATGTCTTACTCCAAGGTATCATCAATTCCAGGTAGCTAAGAACACAAGCTCTTAAACAAACATTTCCTGAGATGGTAAATCACTGAGTCAGGAAGAAGCAACATCGACTGTCAAAAGTTTATTCTCACAAAGCAAAGTCAAAACAAACAGTAACTAGATAAATGTCTGCATTTGTTCAGTATCATAGCTAACATGAAAAACTCTTAAATATTGGTTTACATCAATTGTATAAATATATATACACATATATGTATAGTTTTTTACAAAACTACTGCCATAAAAAATATTGTTGAATTTCCCTGTGGAAAACACTCCAATAAGTGCAAAATAAGTATGTATGGTGTAGGAAAAGGCAAATTCAGCCACTCTCTGAAAGGAAGAGTACTGAACTATAAATCTCTCTGAAGAAAGAAATACAAAGAAATCCTACTCATTATGCTTTGACTGTGTATTTCAGTCTTCCTCACAGAATTAGGTAAGAAAAAGAAGGTACATTTGGCTGCCAGATAAGAATTAAGAGAGGTGGAGTCTGAACTGATAGAGAAAAATGAGACCTAGAAAATTATATTTGGGGAATCTGTTCAAATTTATTTTGATTTTTGAGTCTTTGTGGAGGGAACAGAAGCCATCATTTCAGGTTTTCTGCAGAAGAAGTGAAAGCTTAAAAAGAAGGTGAGAAATAAGTTTTGTCTCTGTACTTAAAAAACAACAAAAAAGAAGAGAAGCAGAAAAATATTAAATTATTTCTGCCTGGGAAATTTACAACTGAATAGAAGGTATGCTGAGCACTGAGGATTTAGTAAGTAAAGCACAAGACCATCCTGAATTTCAGAACTTACTTAAAAATATCTGGTCTGTCTGCACAAATCTTGCTTTTAAATCTGTCAAGGTCCAACCACTGAATGCTTGAAAGCCTAAAATACCAGAAAAAATTATTTTTATTTTTCAAATTCAAAAATATACTTTTAATAGTATTCTTTTAGAGTAAATATCAATTTCCACCCTATTTTACAACATTTTATCTAGGAAAATCTCTCAAAATTTCTTTTCATTTTGCTTTACATCTTTTTTTATCAGTGCAACTATGTTATGCATTTTTGCCCATGTGTTCTTGAAATCAGCTTCTGCTCCCATAATTTCTGTAACACCTGGTATGAAATTCAGAGGGCTAACTCCAGTGAAGCAAACAGCAGCAGCAAAACCAAACTCATCTTCATGCCAGTATGTAACACACAGCGGAATAAGCTCAAATTTAGAGTCTATAAGAAAGGAATCAGAAATTTAATAGTATATCCACCGATTAACTGAATAAAATATATGTAATTAGACTGTTGCTTGAGAAAAAAAAAAAATTAAAGATTAGTGTCAAAACCCAGTTACCACACCCCTGAGAGCAAGCAGGGAACATGTCAATAACTGTACTTGCATTTATGTATCTGCATTATTTATGTATATCACTCAACCTGACTAAGCTGTGCTGTAGGCTCCAGAGACTAAACCACATTAATTCTTTCCCTGAAAGCAGTTATGTATATTATTGTTATAAAAAGATATTTGGACAGGTTTGCAAAATTCTATTGTGTTTTTTATTTTGAGCCGGAATGACATTTACTATTAGCATCAAAATCAGCTACATAACTTTGATTTATTTTTTTAAAAGTTTCAGCTTCTGGGTCATCAGAACAGGAACTAATTAGCGATTACAAATTTTTCAGGCTCTATCACAAGCTTCTCACAGTCATAATAACCTCAATTCTCATGCCTTATTCTTTTTCAGAGTTGCAGCTATGAACTAGCCACACCAGGAAAAATAAAGAAGCACTGATCTAAAGCAGCATTTATGCAAGGAAAATGAAGGAGTTACAGTGGTGGCATCACAGGCCTGGCCTGTACCATCATCGAACAGAGCTCAAGGAGTGCAGCACAAGCACAGCCCAGAGGCTCTCTTCACATGAAATAATACAACACCATAGAATCACAGCATTTTTTTGGTTGGAAAATACCTTTAGTCAGAGAATCGTAGAGTGGTTTGGGTTGTAAGGGACCTTCACTAAACCAGGTTGCTCAAAGCCCAGTCCAACCTGCCCTTGACAGAGCCCCAGGTGTAGGGCATCCAGAACTTCTCCGGGCAATCTGTGCCAGTGCCTCAGTGATGGGGCTCGCTGTGAGCCAGGTCCATTGAGCTTTCAGCGACCCCTGTCACATCTGGGTTTGTCCAGCAGTCCACAGTGGCTTAAATTAGCAGGACAGCATCAAAGGGAGAGTTTGAAACAAAAAAAGTTTTAATAAAGACAAAAATAACAAGCTCTTACAGAGAAAATCCAATGCCAGGAGCTCAGGGTCTGTGCTCCTGCTAGAACACCCCAAAAATGCCACGAGGCTCTTTGTTCAGTCTCTTTTGTGTAAACTGAGGCAGGATTCTTGGCACTCTGCCCAGTAAGGTGGCAGCAGGTCGGTTCAGCAGAACCTATGAGGTGGCTTCATGCTGGCACACAGCCAAATAGGGAGAGAACTCTCTGGCTTTTGACCTTATTGGGAGCACAAAGAGCAGAGCCTCACACGGCTTCCAACATGAAAACCCTTGGTATACATGAGGTGCACTGCAACACCTCAGCACCTTCACAGTAAAAAATTTCTGCCTAATTTTTAATCTAGACCTGCCCTCTTTCAGTTTAAAGCTATTCCCACTTGTCATTCCTATCGGTGTGTGTGTGGGCTTCCCACACACAGGGCTGCAATCGTGGGGGTAGGTAGTGCCATACTTGTGTAACCCTAAGCATGTGTGTGATCCCACAGGACTCAACACTGTTATTCTTGCCCTCAGAGCAAATTTGGGAATTGGTTAGATCTTTCAAAGTCTCTCCAGTTAATGATAGGCAGTATGAGTCATCTTGCCTGCAGTGTCTGTGCCTGGATATATACTAGTCATCCTAAATCCCTTTTATATCAAATGAGGACAAACAGCACTATTAGGGGGTTATTCAGATGGTCTGTTGGAGAAGTCTACACTTGGTCAGAGGAACTGGTTGCAGTTGTGCAGAATTTAGGATGGGAAGAGATATCTGTCTGAGCTCAGCCTATATTATCTCCAGAGAGAACAGCTTTGACCTGAAGTCATCTATTACCTTTTCAACCTGACTTCTTGTAGACCAGAAATGGGAATCAAATCCCCTTTTACATCAGAAGTCTAGAAATTCCTCAGATGCCCAGCAGCAATGCCCCTTGTTCTGTTTCTCATGGGAGACACAAAATCCCATGGTACCATTCCTCTTTTTCCTTTCCAAGCTGAGATTTTCCTTATGCCATTTCTTGCCCATTCCCATGCACTTGCTTGCACAGCCTCAGACCTCTCTTTCACCCATGTCCTACGAGTCCTTCAGACAGTTTCTTCTGTTGGAAAACTCTGCCTTTGGCATGCTGCACACAGGGAACAAAACTCAGTGCAGGCAAGGAGGTGTCTTGGCTCACAGACTGGCAACAGGCACTCCCAGGGCATGAAATTTGCCTGTCAGAAACTCTGAGACAGAGCAAGGTGCTGCTGCCGCTACTGATGTGCATTTGCCAGAGGTATCTGGTGCAATGTAAACAAGGATTTAAAATGTAAGATTTGAACCTCTGGGGGGTGGAGGCAGACTATCAGTTTCCCTTTTCCAAAAAAAATTTAGTAAAACTCCTTTGTTTCTCTTTCTATGGGGGAGATGCTGGTGGCATGATCCCTCTGATGGTCTCGCTGCTGGTTTACACGAGGGAGTAATTTTCACTGGAAGCTAATCTTTACTGTGTGGGAGTCTCAGTGTCAATTTTATCTGTGTTTCTTGCTGTCACTGCTATTTTCCTCAGCAGCAGTGCCACTAGCCCTGCTATTAGCCACAGCTGGGCTTTACCTCAGAAGAGTCCAATGTCTTTTTGCTCAAAAAGTTACAGAAAGGGGCAGCATTAATAACAGTAAATGATGCTTAAGGCATTGCTGAAGGGTAAAAGAGGTTAACTGGGCAAAGCTATGTTGGTCTGACCCAGGCAGTATCCCAATAGCAGGCTTAGAGTTCACTGATTTATATTCACATGCTAACCTGAGGTTTGCAACTAGAGCCCATTTCCAAAGACCTGTCTAAATAGGGGCAATCAGGAAAATGAACCTGACTTAACCAAAAGTGTGACTTGAAAGTGGATTAGCTGATGTGCATTTGTGAACACTCCTAGGAAGAATAAAAGTCAACTTGTTTCTATTTATTTTATTTCACTTTTGGCAGAGAGATAATTAAAACTAATACATTTTTATTCTCAGAAAGGATGTTAGCTATTGAATTTAATGTAATTTAATGGAATCACTTTAAAAGCTGAGTCATATTAATGTTGGGGTTATTCAGTGTAAATGAGATCTCTTTTTAAAACTCTTGCCAGAAATTTAAATTCCCCGTATCTTCTTTGGGTCCTGCTTCTGCAGCAACCACCAGTCATTTCCTCAGAAAGTTCTCTTGAATGCTAGTGGTAGTGGGAAATCGTTCCTGCTAAATGCTAGCTGCAGCAAATGGAGGCTGGAGAAATCAAATAATCTGATGGAATAATGAGTAGCAGTTTTGACAGTTGAATTCTGTTCCATAATAATGTTCTCTGAACCCCAGGACATTAGGGTATGTTACGTGCTGCTGTAGCCTGCAGCAGCCCTGCTTGCTGTGGCCAAGGCTGTAGACACAAAGCACCAACAACATAAAGACCACAAGGCTCTGTGGTTACACAATTGTTTGTCTGTGGCATCTGCATAAACTGCTTGTAATGATAATCCCAGAGGGAATGAAGTACAAGCAAATGCATCAATCCCTTTAAGAAATAGAAATGTCCTTGTCTTGAAAGCCATAAGATCTCTCTTTTTTCATTTATTCTACCTCTAGTTTGCCAAATAACATATTTTCCCTTTTGTTTCTGATGCAGTGGTGTACACGTTCCTGTCTTACTGAGCCATTTTAACAGTACAGCTCAGAATGCCAAGTGCTGTTTAATAAGCTACATTTGCAGCAGCTACAGTGTAGTAATTTTCCATAATAATTTGAATATACAAAAATAGCAACATGCTTCAAAATGTTCAATATTTTGCAATACGAATACATTTTTAACAATTTTTTAAAGAAAATATCAAAGCAACTGCCCGGTAAAAGAGGGAAAATGCTTACCCACCTCAGTGTAAGTCAGAGTAGTAACAATTTCATAAGACATATTCATCTTTAATCTCTTTCACAAGCTTCTGCCGGCTGGCAGAAGGCAGACTATTTCCCACTCTCCCTGCTTTTTGCTTCCTATTTAAAAATCGTTTGGATTCATCATAATCAACACAATATATGTACAATCATGAAAAATAGCCTGCAGCTCTGCTGGATGAAGCATATCAGTTTGTTCTCCAGTTTTAGAAAATTCTATTTTATGGCTATTGCAATTGCAATGAAGAGGCAGAGTTGCAAAGAGAAGCTGTTTGGAAAACATACGGAAGTATTTTGACAAAAAGACTAAATGATGACAAAACAAGGTCCTTATGAAATAATTAAAAAATAAAAAGTAATAAAAAGGGAATTCACCAGGGAAGCACACAGGTGATATTGTTATCTATATTCTTTGAGAAAGTAAAGTGACAAATGAAAGAGAAAAATAATCTCTGATATGCATGCAAATCTCGAGTTCTTTGATGATGCAGCAGTTCACCGTTGTCCCTGCAAAACCAAAATGCAAGTAAATCTAGCAACCAAGTCCTTACTTTTCCCCCCCTTATTTCAATCCTATGACTTATAGATTTTCTGGTCTATTTTCATTCTGCAAAATTTTAGGTTAATGATACAAAAAATATTTGCCTTGATGCTAAAGAGTTTTGAAGTTCTCAGTTTCTGTTTTCAATACCTCATTATCCTTATTTATAGTGTCTAACGTCTGCAATTTGACAAGACTCCATAACACTTTACATTTTACAAGTCTGGAGACAAAGCATCCTACTTGTCCTCTACATGTTTAGTGCTGTCAAATCATTAAAGCTCTCCCAAGGGTATCCCTCCTTGCCGAATTTGAGACCTTATTAAGATTTACAGGAGGAGTGTGAGTTTGGTGAACAGCAGTAGCATATTTCCCAACTGAATTTGCACCAGACAGCCAGCTCCAGGTCTTAGAAGTTTGTCTTATTTTGCTGAAATTGCTGTTTCTTCGGGCTCATAAATAATTATAAACAACAAGTGACAAAAAAATGAGCTGAGAATAACAAGAAAAACTACAGAATAATCTAGAAAGGAACCAAGCTGAAAAGTGCATTGGCCTGAACCAAACCCCACTGAAGGAGAAAGGATGTGTAAGCTGAGCTCAAGAATCTCCTCACCCAACTGTAGGAGCAAACATGTGAGAGACCTTGGACCTTCCACTGACTGAGTGGAACTCACAGACATTGAAAATCATGTCAGTATTCACTCTAAATCCTTAGCTTCTCCTGCCAGGTGGATCTCAAAAATATCCCCCAACACTCTGAAAATGCAGGCTTCTATAATCTCCCCTCTTCCAGAGAATTACTCGCAGAACTGAAGATACAGTAGGGAAACTCATCCAAGTAATACTACAGAAAAAGATGTCACGTGGAAAAAGAAAACAATATCTACCTCCCTCTGCAACACTCTGTAGTTCTTCTTCCTTGGTATTCTTAAAGAAACAAAAATTTAAGGTTAAAAGAGATTAATAGTTTTCATAGAAATGAGAGTGGGTAGTAATTAGATTTGAGAGTGATGGAACTGGGAGACCTGGGAGAAGACGCAGCTCTCCCTCCCAAAAGAAAGAGTAACAGTGACAGGTATGGCCACATACTTTAGAGTTGATGCTTGTGGTAAAAGAGGTTGTAACTGTTGTATGTCAGCACATGAGACCATGGAAAGAAGGAACTGGAAGTGAATCCTAGCAAATTCACGTGTGTGTGTGTGTGTGTGTGTGTGTGTGTGTGTGTGTGACAATTTCAAACTCTAATTCTGTCCTTTGTTGTGCTTACACCTTCTCCCACCTTCATACCTACATGCATTGTTGCAGACAATGAGACACTGACTGCTGATCCCTGCTTACACTATTTCAAACAGATATTCGTCAAACATTTAGTATATTTCTCCAGCTTGCATATAAAACTGGCATGTAGAAAAAAAAAGTCTAAATGATGATGTTGAAACAGAAGAATTTTGCTGATTCTGTTCCCAATATAGAATGGGCTGAAGCTGTGAGAAAAACATGGAGATAAATTTATGGCAGGAAGACATATCACCAGAAGGAGAAACAAAAATCTTACGGTGAAATCGAAGAAACACAAAGCAACTGACCATTCAAGACAGTGCTTGATGATTCTAGGGTACACTGGCAGTTCACTTCATCCTGCTGCAAGATTCTTCTCATGGTAAATCTGATTGCAACATCTCTTCTTAATATATAATTAATTTAAAGGCAAAAATTCCTCTCTTTCCTTCTCAGGTACCACAAACCTCTTTAATTCCCTTGTATGTCCATTGAAACAAATGCTCTGAACCTCAGCAGGTGGCAGAGAAAACCATTGGGGCAGCAGATGATTAAAGTCCATTGGAAAGCATCTGTTCCTCTACCTGCCCATCTAAGGGCTCAACCTTGGACTCTGCCACTTAGCCAGATATTTCTTTTTTATGATGTTATATTCATGCTTAGAGGGCCTTACTATCAGTCCCTTTTTACCTTCCCCCCCTCCCCAGAACCATGAGGAAATCTGCTGCCCCTTCACCTTCACTCCTTTTCTGGCAAGTGTCAGCTTTGTCAATCACAGAGAGATGATCTAGCTCATGAAAATGTGTCACAGCAGCCAGAGTTTCTGCTCTGACCTTCAGCTCTGCCCTCTGCTGTGACTAACAAGTTTAATTTGCCACTCAGAGAAATCTGGTTGTTTCCAGCAAAACATTTCTTCCTAGGAGAAAGAAAAGGAAAAGACCACTAGCTGAGAAAATGTAATTATTTCTTGATTTTGCTTCACTTTTTGTTCAGGCCTAGGAACAACTTCCTTATATACCAGAAAAAAATCTATATGAATCATTAAAATTTGAGCAAGAAATCTATCCTTTAATTAGTTTTCATCTCCTGTTTGCTAGGAGTGGGAGTTTTCATACAGAGAATGTTCAGTGCAGAACAGGTTACTATCAGGAACAAAGAAATAGATTTTCAAACAAAAAGTAGTACCATATTTTCTTTGATACACTTGTTCAGGATCTTATTTTCCATCCACAATCACTTAAATTATATTTTTATTTTTTAAATATTCTACGACTGAAGGTTGTTATTACTTGTGAGTACATAATTCCAAAATTCCTGCTGAAACCTGTGAATTGGAGGATAATGGATGTGGATGGCTGTTATACAGCACTGCAGGATGAAAGCTTCAGTGTCCAAAGGAGTTAGCAGCTGAAGGGCTAAACCCACCCCTGAATGGACATGGGGGCCAGAACGGGGTTTGAGTTTACTGGAGACATTTGAAAACATGCCTGAAGATTTAAACACTTTGAGATAAATCTACATCCATGACTTCAACCTAAAAGTTTCCTGTGAGGCAGCTGGTCCAATTCTGCACACATCCTGTGGCAAACACCCGGGAGCTTTTATGGCAACATAAACTGTCACAAAATACAGAAACAAAGAACATTATCTTAATATGAATTGGATAATGTAAATAGATAAGCAAATACTTCTCTCCTTTTTGATTAATGTCTCTTTCTTACTGAGCTCTCAGCCTCCAAAACTGTCTGTGCAATGTGCTTTTATCAATGTCAATTTTAATAGCTTTCAGGCAAAATTCTTTATTCTCCATAGAGGAAATACATTTACTAGTCTCTCTTGTATACACCTCCACTATGAAGATTTGCTGAATTGCATAGTAAAACTTGAGTAGTTCCCCTATAACCACTGCGTGTCGTGATTGCATAATCCATGATAACGCCATAAAACTGTTTTCTGAATAACAGCCTATAGCCTCCTTTTGAATTTCCTTGGATAAAACAGGTTTTAAAGAAGTGTATAAATATCCACTGAGCACCCACAGACTTCTGTTTCATTTCTTCTGAATCCCAGCACCTAATCTTTCTTTTATGTCATGCACTATATTACAAGGAAATGAAATGCAATTCAGTAAATTATCCACTTCAAGTTGTGGCCATTTCAGTAGATTAAAAAAAAAAAAAAAAAAAGTCCTTTATCTTCTATTTGTTTTAAATCCCATAAGGATGCTGGCTTTATATTTACTCCTAGCTTGAGCTTTACTGAGAATCTTCAAGAAAGGTCCTCAAGTAGAGATATAATGAGCAGAGATGTCTTGAACAAAAGTAATCACTGACTCTCAGCACAAACACTATTTATTGCACATCTAGTAGCAGTAGCACTGTATCTAATTCCTGACAGCCAAGACTTTGATAACTAATAGTGGTGAATCCAACATTTCACTCTTGCTTTTAACAATTATCTTATCAGGACACTCCAGAAAAGGCATTACCATTAAACCAGGAAACAAGAGCCTGCAATGTGTGAACAGCTGAAACCTAACTGACCCACGGTACAGCACATCACATCAGAGTTTAGGCTACTTATCCGAATATTAACACAGAGGATTTCCTTTTAATCTGTTTGTTTTAAGACTCCAGAACTGTTAGAGATTATTTGATCTACCAGTTAATACCTGTCAGTGTGAGAGACACTGGGAGCACAGTGTTCCATATGGATGCACCACAGCCCCTGCTCTTTGGCCTCTAATTCAAATGTAGATAGATCAGTATTTTTATTGCTGCAAGTCATTGATGCCAGGCACCTAATCCTCTCCTTAAGTAATTCCACTAGTTCTGGTCTGATATTCAGAAATGTAGAAATTTGCTTCTGAATTAATCCACGCTTTCTTGAAACAAGCCTCTATTAGCTGAGATGACCTAACAAAAGATCTAGAATGTAATTTATGTCCTAAGGTTTGGAAACTCCTTAGTTTTCCAGAAAAAGTGATACACATCATGTTCACAATAGATCTCACTCTAAAATAAGCAATCCCTGACCAGTGATAGCTTCTTGAAATACCTTACTGAGAAATATAACATTAGTAAAAATTATTTGTATTCAGTTTCTCTGAGAATCCAGCCCTTAATTAGTTAAATTATTAAATTCTAATGCATAACTACATGCATGTTTTAAAGGAAAAAAACCCAGACCACACTGACTTAAAAAATATCGCTATCTACTTTCCCTGATCCATTTGACCTTGAAATTAAAGGCTTTTCTTTTTCCTGGCTTTACTCACCTGATGTATTTCAGAGCAGCAATAGTGCTGAAGTCAATAGAAGCATTGGTATGGGTAAGTGCTACTCAAGATGAGGAAGACTTGCACTATCAAGCCCTAAAATTATTTGCTTACCAACAGCCTATGGAGAGAATGATAATGGTTTACATGGATAGGTGAACTAGGCTTGATATGAGAACTATAAATGCACCCTCTGATGAAAATGTTATTCTAATCTACTTGTTGAATAGAAATTGCTGGCAGCATGAAGGTTTTGGTGGCTAAATTCCTGTTTGCTACATTAAGCGAAAAGGGAAAATGCTTCTTTAGGAAAGCATGATAGGTTCGCAGAAAACAGTAGCTCAAAATTAAATATTCTTGCATAGTTCACACCCATAGTGTATTAATAATTTGTACTATAACTATTTAACCCCTCGGAGAAAAAAGTAGTTTCTACTTTTAAACATTAGCTGACTCTATGCTAACCCAGATATTTCTGACCAGGGCTAAACAGAGGGATTGCATTTTATACATTAACCAAGGAATACTTATACATATATATATGTGATTCTTCTCTAGAACAAGTGGACTAGAAAATTAAGCTTTTCATATTTGCTTCCCAGTGGAAGCTATGTAAAACAGAATAATAAATGATTGTCACTTTATTTCAGAACATAAAATTAATCTTAGAAAACAGAAAAGTCATGAACAATATTGCTGCAGTATTTCATGGTTCACTGGTTATTATCACTTGCCAACATTAAGGTCACAAAAGGACATTTCTCATTTGTTGCCTAGAGTATCTGTGACTATATTCCTATTGTCAAACCTAACCTTTTGGAGAACCACAGAGGGGCAAAAAGGAGAGGGAAAAACTATTTAAAAGTGTACTTTCTTTTTCTTCAGTATGTGGAAAAATAATAATAGAATTAAAAGCTTCAAGCTGCTGGAGATAGAGCAGGTCACAAACTTTAAATATTTACTCCCTGTTGTGAGTAAAGCATTAATAAATAAATTAGCAGCAACACCAGATGGGTTCTCTAGAGTCCAAAACCAGAATTTCCCAAACCATTACTGGTAGCCAAGCCTTCACATAATTTGAAGTTTTGCTAAAATGGACAATATTGAGAATAAATAACTTCGGGGGTAACAGAATCAATTATTTCTTGGTCAGTGATTTGAAAGTAAACATGGATATTGTTGCACGCAAAAAAAAAATCATCTTCATGGTTCATCCTGTACACAAATTCAAGACATTAATTTATAGGAAGTGTTGTCTATCCATCAGTTATACAGAATTCCATCCTTCGGTGCCACTTGGGTGGGGGACTGAAATAAATTGCTTTTCTCAATCTTATGTCTAATAGAAAAGTATCCACTTCATCCCCTCATGACATTTATCACTAACTGATAAGTGAGGGTTTGGGAAGGAGATTCAGTACAGCAAAGAGTCTGTAAGAACTATGGCTCCATTCCTACTTGTATTTTTTCTGGAAAGACATTTTCAGGCTCTGTAAAAGATTCTCAAATGGAGACATCATTAATTGCAACAGGATGCACTCAGTCTTGCAAAGTTTAGGAATTACTCAGGTGACACAATACACAAAGAGACTAAGTCTATGTGAGTAAAATTTAAATTTCTTCAGATCATTCACTTGATGAGAAATAGCCCGAATCAACATTATTAAACTCTCCTGTCCCTCACAACAAAACAGTTGCACCCAAGCAACTGTTTAAGAATGGCCCTCAGCTCATGCTAATTCTCAAAATAAGACCACAAATTATTTGGTACAGTGCCAGGTGACACAAGTTTCCAGCGAGCCAGAAACCTTCCTGGCTATTTAACAGCAGGCATAAATCAACTGCAGAGTCTGAGAAGGCACCAGCATGCTTTTCTTTACTGACACAGTTGTAGCCAGAGTATTCCAGACTTTCAGTACGGTCCCTTAAAAGATCTTTCGAGAAATTGGCTAAAGAAAAGCAAATACAAAACAGACAAGTTCCGCCCATGTCCCAGTAGAAACTACGTCAAACTGAGCATTAATGGGTGAATCATTCATGGGCCTTATATTTAAGAGGAATAAGTAACTCTTCAAGTATTAAAAGATCAAATTTTGACACATTACACTTTTGGTAGACTCAAGTATCTACTTCCCCACAGATGTGTGGGTGATTTATGATCATTTCCACTAACAACAATGCTCAAGTAAACCCCTCCAGTGCATCATATCAAGGGCAAATTCCTACATAATTTGCCTTTGTTACTGATTCAAATCCAAGCTGTGAATAGACCAGTACACAGATTGCACTACAGCTCAAGGAGTGGGAAAAAATCCCTGCATACTACAAACAGACTCTTTATTTTGATTTTATTTATTTTGTTAATAGGATTCAGTGTTCTCCAAAGTGACATCCAGACTGAGACTCAGTGCTAGCGGGGTAAGGGAAACAAACAATTAGGCTTGTTCCTATAAGCTATTTTTTATTGTGAGGTTGTGAACTCTCTCCCCCTGACTACCCTCACACTAAAATAAAGTGACTGGCTTGGATATAAAAGTGTTTGTGTTTTGACTGCTTTGCTTTTTCAGCCAGAGCATAATGGGCAAGCAGCAATGAGTTGGCAAAGCATTTCCAATTAAGCATATAGGGAGCCCGTTTGCCAGTCTCCACCAAGTGATCCTACCTGCAACCCCCAAGTGTTCGCCTTGGCCAGAAACTGATTTTGAAAGCTAATTAATTCTTACATTAAGCCAAATTTTAGAACATCTTTTTTCAATATAATACTGCTGATGCAGAGCAAGTATTCAGGAAGACCACATTATCAGCAATGATAATTTTCTGTATTTTTTGCATTAAGGTTTTTATGTTGAGGGATCTCCAAGCACTTCATAATTATTAATCTATGGTGCAAATGTCACCATCACTGGGATGAAGCACGACGTCTGGATGAGCACCAAAGATGCATATCTCACTGTCTTCCACACTCCCCATGTTATGTATTTTAAGCAACTTTCAGTTTGGGGAAATGCAAATAAATGAATAAATGCATTTAAAGTGCATTATAAATAAAAATTTCTTAAGCCCAAGTGAATGAAGCATTACTTGTAGGATGACATCTTCCTGTAGATACCTGGAAGTTTCTGCAGCTTAGCAGAAGAGGAATAAACATTTTCCCATTCCATCAGAGAAAGCTTATATATTCATCTCTGGTACTAGGATCTGTCTGGGAAAGCTTTTTTCCTGAATGCACCATTAAAAAAATTAGAACAATGAGTAATCTTTTTAATAACTAAAAAAAAAAAGGCCAGAGTATTTTCTTGCACTGTGATATTTCAGAAGTTGCTGTGCATAAGATTGGCTTTGGTATGAACCCAAAAATGAGGACACGTTCACTGATAGGTGTGTTCAGGTTCACGAGGTTTTCCACAAACTGAAACTGAGATCTGAGTCATTTCCAGGTGCCAGAGAAGGATAAAGACAGCATTTTGAACAAACCATGTGAAATACAAAGTTTTGTTTGATTTCTGCACAGAAGGATTTTTATCCACATCAGGTGGGTTTTGCTTTGATATTTTCACAGAATCACATAATGGGTAAGGTTGGAAGGGACTACATCTGATCCAACATTCCTTCTCAAGCAGGGTCATCCTAGAGCTCATGGCACAGGATTGCATCCAGATGGTTCTTGATTATATCCAGGTAGGGGGATTTCATTACTTTTCTGGGCAATCTGTTCCAGTGCGTGTTCACCTACACTGTAAAGTAATTCTTACATTCAAGGGAACTTCCTTTGCATCAGTCTCTGCCTGATACCTCACGTCCTATTGCTGGGCACCACTGAGCAGAGCTTGGTCCATCCTCTTGGCATCCTCTCTTCAGATACCAATATATTTTGATAAGGTGCTGTCATGGTTTGGCGCTGGACCAATGCCAGTGCCCCCATGAAAATGTGTCTTCTTTAACTAACTGCTGTGAGATGAGACCAGGAACAGAGCAGAACAGGCTCAAACTTAGAAAAAGAGAGAAAAAACTTTATTAAACTACAAACTAAAATCAGAAACACACAGGAAACAAAATGAAAACCTTTTAAACCATTCCTCCTCCTCCCACCCAATTTCACCAAAGCACAGTGAGACAAAAAAATCTTGGAAAACCTGATCAAGTTACTAACATTCTGATAATCAATTCTCAGTCTATCAAGGGAGAGAGAAGTCTCTCTTGTACCACAGTTCTCCCCACGAAACAGGGTTGAAACTCCCCATGTTTCCTTGTCACACATGGCACCGCCCAGAGAAAATCTGCCATCCTCCTTCCATGTACAGTGCTCTCACCACCGTCCATGGACCGAAACTGCTCACAGGGTTCTTCAAGGATGCCTTGCCAAGTGCAGGAAAAAAAAACAACCATGTCTCATTTTTGGGACAACAGTCCCCCCCATTTTCTCAT